>JAMKCH010053340.1:0-10051 GCA_023653785.1 Ophioderma brevispina
TCAGCCCGTTTGAATTAGTGTTTGGACATCAAGTCCGAGGACCGTTACAACTTCTCAAAGAAAAGTGGTTACAAACTGACAGTGAATTGAATCTCTTAGACTATGTATCTGGGTTTAAGTCAAGATTAACCAGGGCATGTGAAATTGCAAGAGAAAATTTGAAAGACAGCCAAGTCAAAATGAAACATTGATATGATAAAAAGGCCAGGGAGAGAGTGTTTGAGAAAGGGGATAAAGTTTTGGTATTATTTCCAATTCTTGGACATCCATTGCAAGCTAGATACAGTGGTCCGTATGAGGTTGAATCCAAGGTCAGTGATGTAAACTATGTTGTCAAAACGCCAGGTAGGCGAAAACAAAGACAATTGTGTCACATTAATATGCTGAAAAAGTATGTTGACAGGGATGAAACCAGCACTTCCAAATCAGTTGCCATGACAATTTCAGACCAAGGTGATGATGTAAACAAAGAGGAAGTACATGTACCTGATATTTCAGAAAACCACAAAGCAGGTGATGACATGCCTACTGGTTGTCAACCCAAACTTACAAACTCTGATATGCTCACCAATTTGGAAACAAAAATAGGTCACCTGGACAAGTCAAAACAGGGTGAACTTTCAAATTTGATTAACAAGTTTGATCATTTGTTTTCAGATGTTCCAACCAAAACAAATGTAGTGTATCATGACATTGATGTGGGTGATACAACTCCTATCAAACAACACCCATATAGGTTGAACCCTGAAAAAGCCAAAATCTTGAAAGAAGAGGTAGACTATATGTTAAAGAACAATATAATTGAACCCAGCCACAGTGATTGGTCGGCACCGTGTGTAATGGTACCGAAACCTGATTGGTCATACCGCGTGTGTCAAGATTTTCGGGCTACAAATCTAAAATCCAAGACAGATTCGTACCCAATACCAAGAATTGATGATTGTATTGATAAGATTGGACATGCCAAATTTGTTAGCAAGTTTGATTTATTAAAGGGATACTGGCATGTTCCACTGACAGAAAGAGCAAAAGAAATTTCGGCGTTTGTAACACCAGATGGATTGTACCAGTACAAGGTGATGCCCTTTGGCTTGAAAAATGCTCCTGCTACGTTCCAAAGATTGGTAAACAAGGTAATTGCTGAGGTAGATGGTTGTGAAGGATATATTGATGATTTGGTATTGTACTCTGAGACATGGGAAGACCACATGAAACAAATGCACAAATTGTTTGAATAATTGTCAAAAGCCAATTTAACTGTCAATTTAGCAAAGAGTGATTTTTGCTGTGCCACAGTCAAATATCTAGGCCACATTGTGGGTCAAGGGCAGGTCAAGCCAATCCAAGCCAAAGTAGAGGCAATAGACAAGTTTCCATCACCTACCAACAGGAAAGAACTGATGAGATTTCTGGGTATGGCAGGATATTATAATAATAATAATAATAATATTAAGCATTTAATATAGCGCTCTACAAAGAACACAGCGCTTTACAGAAACAATGCAACTTAGAGGCAGCAGCTAATACAGCGCCAATTGCAACATTCACACAACGACCGAAACCACATACATTAAACTAGGACAATGAAGGGGAAGGAAGTCCAGTTTTAGAAGCAGGAGGAAACCGGAGTACCCGGAGAAAACCTGCGAGAGCGAGCTTGGACTGGAAACCAATTACACGTAAAGCCTCACGCCCGAGCCGGGGATCGAACCGGGGACCTCAGTGGTGTAAAGCGAGGGAAGACCCGCTGCGCTACTCGCTCCCCCGAGGAAATACTGTCCTAATTTTTCTGTTATTGCGCATCCAATGACCAGCTTGCTCAAGAAGAATACCAAATTTATTTGGTCTGATGCATGCCAAGAAGCATTTAAGAAATGTAAGGCCATACTCATGAGCTCGGCCAGTTCTGACATCACCTGATTTTCAGACTCAGTTCACGTTAATGGGTAGATGCTAGTGATGTGGGATGCGGTGCAGTGCTCGCACAAGAGGTGAAAACCAGGTTGAGCATAACAATTTGGCTACTTTTCGAGGAAAGTTCCATAAGCTCAGCAAAATTACTCAAAACCATTGAAAAGGGAGTGGTTTTAGCCTTGTTGCTGGAGGGGTGGCCGTACACACTTTTGAGGTGTACCGAGCTCACCCAAACACCAATACTTTTGTACACTGACCACATCCCGCCACTCACCTTCCTCCACAAAAAAATGAGAAACAAGAATCAGAAACTCTAAGTAATGGAGTTTAAACCCATTTCAAGGGTACAACTTTGACATCAAACATATTCAAGGCACGGACAATGTAATTGCCGATGCCCTTTCAAGAGTCCGCTAAATGCGAACTCTCACAGCTACATCTGTAAGTAGCCAAAAGTCAGACTACGAAAGTTTTCATTGTATTCAAACTTTCTTTCTTTAAAAGGTGGGAGGTTGACAGATGCCTGAATATTATATTATTTTCTTATTATTTAATTAACATGTTTGTGTTTTAACTTGAATCTATAAATTATGATTGAGGAGAACTGGAAAATATGAAACTTGCAAGTGTGTTGTGGCAATAAGCTGACTTATCTGATTGACCTAGTTCTAAAATGACTAGTGTGTGAAACATCCCTGAGAACATGTCAGAGAGGTCCGCCGTTAGGAGGACAATAGTGGTCTAATCATCTCATTCTAAAGAATTGAAAGAGGTTTCTTTTGTTAACCTATAGGAAGCAGATTGCCCCCTGTTTGATGAACAATAACTGTTGTGTGTATTGGCTATGTCACAACACTTCGAGCGCAGGAGTGAAGATTGTGGACTTTCCTTTAAACAATGTGTCACGAACTGAAAAGATGACGAAACGTTGTCTTGTCTTCGCATGTTTGTTTGCCAATCATGGGAAATTTTGCTAAGGACAAATTGTGTTGCAAGTTATTCTTCTTGTGCCAAGTTTGTCAAGAGATTTCACATCGAGTGTAGACCTCGCAAACAGAAGGGGGAGAACTTTTCCTAACATTTGATTTATAAAAATCACTGTTTATAAATTCTGAAAAGTTGTCAGAATCGTCACAATTTGTGCCTTTGGAAAACAAAGTTTAACAATTAACTTCCAGCAGGACATTGCTTCTGTACCAGGAACATTCACCTTTAATGCACTGAGTACTGTATGGACATATGTTAGACCATCAAGCTGCAGTTATACTTCCATGTTTCTCCAAGTCTAATCTCCTAGTTTTATAATTAATCGCGGCGGCCGGTCTAGACCAAAGGACTTTTGCGATTTCGGAAACTATTGAACTGTACCAATCAGAATTGTGTCGTCGCCAATTTAGTGATCTGATTCTACAAGACTGTCGCACCAAACAAAAAAAAAAAAGTGAACTTGAACTTTAGTTTAACCTGAGATGGTTGTTTGTTTAATTTTGATTTTAACTAGGTACGAGTATAGATCAATAAGGTAATTTTGTGCATTGGTTGTTTGTATATGGGCGTGATTTAATTTATTATTAAACCATTATTTTGAATTTACATCTTGGTCAAGTAATTTCTCTTCTTCAAATCGTCATTGTGACTTTTGTTTTATGAACCCGGGAGGTTACTTTTTCCTGACCTTTGAGTACGGTCCCGTACAGAAATGGGGGGGGGGGCTCGTCCGGGATACCAAAATTCGTAGAAAAATTTTGTAGCACAAATTGTTTTGCAAAATTCTGTTTCTTGTCCAAATTTTGTGTTTAAATCTTTGCAAATTACATATTACTACCAAGTACTTGACACAGGGCATTTAATCTCAAGATTTGTGAAGCAGCCTACGGGGATGTGTTTGACAATTAAGTAAAGGTAGATTCTTTTGCAATTTCCCTTTAATTGAGGCCAGGTGGCAATCAAATATGAGGAAACAAATAATCAAAAACATTGATCATCCCACTACTGTGTAGATGAAGAAGTTTTGGGATCAATCATTTCTGAAAAAGTTATCCCAGTTGAAGATGAAAAGTTTAGCTCTACAAAAGAGAAAATGAGATTCAAGCAGAGAAAGAAGAGAGACCTAATGATAGAGAAATTCAATCACAAGAAAGGGAAAGAATTGAAAAGTAAAAGATCAATCTCAAGAAATAGAAAGGTACAATAGAACGAAACTAAGATACAAGCTGAGGTAACAGAAGAAATATAAATTACATAAAAAATTGACACTAAGAATTAGAGTTTGCAACCCAAAGAAACGAGTGAATCGTCTACTGAGTCTAGGTTTGATGTAACCCGTCACATTAGGCTTGTACCTAAATTTCAGAAAGTGGAAGTGGATAAATATTTCATGCCCTTCGAGAAATTGCCACAACATTAAATGGCCAACCCAAGTTGGACTTTGTTACTACAGAGTGTTCTCGTATGCAAAGCAGTGAGGCATACTCTGCCATGGCTATTGAGGCAAGTGCTGATTTGATCAAGTTAACAGGCATATGAAAGCCTATGACTTACCCTACCTGAGGCTTATAACCGAAATTCAGGGGTACCAAACAAACCCAAACCAGACACATGTGGAATTTGCACGCACTAAAGAACATTTGCTTGATCGTTGGTTGACTGCTAAGAGGTGAAAGAAGATTTTAAAGAGTTTGAGACAATTGATTTAGATAGAGGAAATTCAACAAATGTTTACATGCTGATATCAAGAACTCACCTTATGAGACTCGTAACTTGAAAGATAGAGAAAGCAACAATCGCAGATGAGTATGCAATCAGCCATAAATTGATCTACCTCGGCAAAGTCCCCAATTTTTCCACAGAAAACCGTGGGCAGAATAAGCCATCCCCTCCACCTACGTAAGTGTGGAAAAACCAAAATCAATACTATACCGAAAACGAGTGAAAAATCTGAATCGAGGTTCAGGGAAGGCCTCTAAGTCTGACCATTCGTTGTCAACTTGCCTTATTGCAAAAAGCAAGGGCAATCTTTGTTCACGTGTTGGAAATTACATGGGAAACAATGCTGCATAGTACCAGAAGGCTACCAAAATAAAGGCCACAACAACATGTCAAAACAAGTGGGAGAAGTGAGTGAAGAATTCAAACCTTTGTCATAACCAGGATATGTCTCGCTCACCCGATACTGAAACTAACCCAACAACCAATTACATTATGCGTGACACCTTTGTGCTCACACTTAAATTCTGGAAGATGCACTACCCTTTTTCAGAAAATCATCAACACAGACGTTTACTGATTAAGGGGTTTGGGATGGAGTTTTCAAAAGTGCCACTCTCCACCAATTAACTTGAAATCAGACCTAGTTTCTGGACCAGTCACTGTAGGGGTTAGGCCTAAGTTGGGCCAATCACACGGTGTGTCCATGCTCCTGGGAAATGATTTAGCGGGAGTTAGAAAGTAATACCCATATCCAATTGTGTCCACTAAGCCTTGTGTCAAGATGAAAATGAAGAGGAAAATAATCTTTTTTCCTGCTTGTGCCGTTTACAAGGGCTATGAGTAAAAAGCTCCACAAGAAGAGATACAGATGGTGGTTGAAACCACAGACAAACAACCACCAAGAACCAAAAAGAAAGAATGACAACCCAATCTTTCTAGATTTGGATGATACATTTTTCTCAAGTCTTGATGACAGGTTTTCATATTAGGAGTTGAAGTTCGAAGATTGTAATTCTGACCCGATCACAAAAACAAGTTGATCGCGGAGCAAGAAAAGATCCAACTACTGAATTATTGAAAGGTCATGCCCCCACCAGGAAGCTCCAAAGTTCCTGGGTGCTTTTTCGAAGAAAATGGCATTTAGATTGAGAAAGTATAGACCTTCCAGATGTTTTCGGCTGCATGGAAGATGACTGGCTAGTTGTACATCACATAGTTTTTGTAACCTCAAATGACACAAGAAGTTATCAGTCTTGCACATATCCCCAATGGCTGGCACTTGGTGATAAGTAATAATCATGATAGAATTTTGAATCATTTCTGGTGGCACACACTCAGGAAAGATGTAAACTGAATATTGCAAATCATTCATAACCTTCAGTTGGTAGGCAAGCAAATCGAAAATCCACCAGTCCACTGAACCCCACTCCACATTTGATGAGCCATTCAGTAGAATTATTATTGGTTGTTAGCCCCCTTTGCCAAAAACAAATTCAGGGAACCAATATTGTTGACTATATGTGTGTGCATCAACCCTCTTTCCAGAAGCGTGATTCCACTGAGAAATTCAGCACACACAAATTGTGAAGCATAACTAAGTTTTTACACGAGTTGGTCTACCCATTCACTCCAATCAGAATCAAGGTTCTAATTTCATGTCCCGGACTATTTCCGAAGTTATGCATGAATGGGATATTCGGCAGTACAAATCTTCTGCATACCATGCCGAGTCCCAGGGGGCACTGAAAAGGTTTTTCCACCAAACTCTCAAGACTATGATGAAAACCTTTTGTTCAGAATATCCCAAAATGATTGGGATGATAGGAAGGGAGTCCATCTCCTATTTTTGCCCGGCTAAGGAAGCGGTGCAAGAATCACGAGGATTTAGCCCGTTTGATTAGTGTTTTGTGGACATCAAGTCCGAGGGCCGTTACCACTTCTAAAAGAGAAATGGTTACAAACTGACAAGTGAATTGAACCTCTTAGACTATGTATCTGGATTTAAGTTAAGATTGACAAGGGCATGTGAAATTGCTAAGGAAAACTTGAAATACCCCAAGCCAAATGGAAACATTTGGTATGATAAAGGGCCAGGGAGAGAGATTTGAGAACGGGGATAGTTTTGTATTATTTCCAATCTTTGGACATCCTTGCAAGCCCGAAACAGTGGTCCGTATGAGGTTAAATCCAAAGTCAGTGATGTAACTATGTTGTCAAAACGCCAGGTAGGCGAAAACAAAGACCATTGTGTCCCATTAATAATGCTGAAAACGTATGTTGATAGGGAGAACCCATCACTTCCAAGTCAGTTGCCATGACAATTTCAACCAAAAGAGTGACAATGTAAACAAAGAGGGAGTACACGTACCTGATTTCAGAAACCAAGCAAAGGCAGGTGATGACATCCTACTGGTTGTCACCTAACTTACAAACGCGATGTGGCTCACCAATTTTGAACAAAAATAGGTCACTTGACGTCAAAACAGAGGAAAAAACTTTCCAATTTATTTGGACAAGTTTGATCATTTGTCTCAGATGTTTTCTACCAAACAAATGTGGTTGTATCATATGACATAGAGATGTGGGTGATGCAACTCCTATTAAACAACACCCATATAGTTTGAACCCTGAAAAAGCAAAATCTTGAAAGAATAGGAGACTATATTTTAAGACCATATAATTGAACCCAGCCACCGCGATTGGTCGTCACCGTTGTAATGGTACCTGAAACCCTTATGGGTCATATCGGGTGGTGTCATATTTCGGGCAACAAATCTAAAATCCAAACAGCATACTCGTACCCTTAACCAAGAAATTGATGATTGTATTGATAAGATTGGACATGGCCAAATTTGTTAGCAAGTTTGATTTAGTTAAAGGGATACTGGCACAGTTCCACTGAAACAGAAAGATGCAAAAGAAAATTTCCGTTTGTAACACCAGATGGATTAAACAGTACAATGGTGATGCCCTTTGGCTTGAACTGCTCTGCTCCCGTTCCAAAGATTGGTAAACAAGGTGATTGCTGAGTAGATTGTTGTGGAATGCTCTATTGATGATTGGTATTGTCCTCTTAGACAATGGAATACACATGAAACAATGCACACAAATTATTTGACCAATTGTCAATCCCAATTTACTGTCAATTTAGCAAAGAGTGATTTCTGTTGTGCCACAGTTCACATATCTAGGCCACATTGTTGGGTAAAAAAGGGCAGGTCACGCCAATCCAAGCCAACGTTGAGGCTAGACAAGTTTTCCATCACCTACCAATAAGAAAGAACTGATGAGATTTCTTTCTGGGTATGGCAGGATATTAGAGGAATACTGGCCTAACTTTTCTGTTTATTTCGCATCCAATGACCAACCTGCTCAAAAAGAATACCAATTTGTTTGGTCTGATGCATGCCAAGAAGCGTTTGAACAAAATTAAGGCCATACTCATGAAAAACCTCCCATTCTGACAGCACCTGATTTTCATACTCATTCAAGTTATGGTATGATGCTAAGTGATTGGAATGCGGTGGCATGAGCGCACAAGAGGGTGAATACAAGGTTGAGCATCCAATTTGCTAATTTTTCGAGAAAGTTCAATATCATCAGCAAATACTCAACCATTGAAAAAGGAGTGTTTAAGCCTTGTTGCTGAGCCTTAAACAACTTTGAGTGTAAAACTGAGCTACCCAAACACCAAACTTGTTACCTGGACCACAATCCACGCAACCTTTCTCCACAAAATGATAAACAAGAATCAGAGACTTGCTAAGATGAAGTTTAACCATGCAAGGGTACAACTTGGACATTCAAACATAATTAAAGCAGGAACATGTGAATTGCCGATGCCCGTTCAAGAGTCCAGCTAAATGCGAACTCTCGCATGCTACATATGTAGTAGCCAAAAGTACACACGACTAAAGAACGTTTTCATTGTATTCCACAAACTTTCTTCTTTAAAGGGGGGATGTGTACGACTCCTGAATATTATAATTATTTTCTGTATTATTAATAAATCATGTTAAATTGAATCATATAAATTATGAATTAGGAGAAACTGGAATAATGAACTTGCAATGTGTTGTGCAATAGCATGACTTATCTGATTGACCTAGTTCTAAATGGTCTAGTGTGTGAAACAATCCTGAAGACCATGTCAGAAGACGTCCGCCATTTATAGAGGACAATAGTGTCTTAATCATCTTCATTCTAGAATTGAATAGAGGTTCTTTGTTAACCTATAGGAGCAAGATTGCACACCTGTTGATAACATAGCCTTTGTGTAATTGCTATGTCACACCACTTCGAGCGCAGGATTTGGAAGATTTGTGGACTTCCTTTAAACTGTTTCAAGCGAACTGAACAGATTCTAACGTTTGCTTGTCCTTCGCAATGTTTGTTGCATCATGGGAATTTTTGCTAAGGACAAAATTGTGTTGCAAGTTATTCTTCTGTGCCAGTTGTCAAGAGATTTCATCGAGTGTGGACCTCTCAAACAGAGGTGGAGAACTTTTTTTTTTTCATAAAATTTGATTTATAAAAATCATGTTTTATAAAAATTCTGAAAGTTGTCAGAATCGTCAGCAAATTTTGGGTGCATTTGGAAAAACAAGGTTAACATTAAATTTCCACCAGCCAGGACATTGCCTCTGTACCAGTGACATTCACCTTTTATGCACTGAGTATACCTGTATGGACTATGTTAATACCCAAGCTTCATTATACTTTCCGTGTTTCTCCAGTCTACCTAGTTATAAATAATCTGCCGGTCTATACCAAAAGGACTTTTGCGATTTTCGCGAAACTATTGAACTGTACCAGCAAGGATTTGGTGTCGCCAATATTTATGTGGATCTGATTCACAAAGACTGGTGCGCCACCCACCCTGAACTTTATGAACTTTTAGTTTTAACCTGAGAGGTGTGTTTTAATTTGGATTTTTTAATTTTTTATGTAAAATGTTATAGATATAATTTTGTGCATTGTTGATTGTGTATATTGCCCGTAGTTATTTCTGTATTAAAATCATTACTTTGAATTTACATCTTTGTCAAGTCAATCTTCTTCCAAATCGGTCATTGTGATTTTGTTTTATGAACCACGGGAGGTTACTTTTCCTGACTTGAGTACGTCTCGTAACATGCATCAACCTTTAATAGCTTTTAATTGTGAAATACAACCCAATCCCCTATTTTTTGCAGTCCCTGTCAACCGAATGCCCCTGGGGTTTGGAAACGCCAGCCTTACAACCATATCCATTTCAGAGGTGAGTGCCCCCCCCCCGGCATTTCACACTGTAACCTTTGGCCATTTGCCCAGATTTCCAGAAATAAGCGTCCCATGCCCTGTTCCTCACCAATTCACAAATATCTCGTGAAAGTGTTATTATTCATTTAACAGTCTGAGCAGGGTTATTTCTTGGTAAAGAGTAAGT
>JAMKCH010053341.1:0-10083 GCA_023653785.1 Ophioderma brevispina
TGTATTATTAATAATATGCTTTGGGCAACGTAAAAATGAATGTTTTTAGCAATTATGGACAATTTAAGTCTTTAAAAGTTTGGTTTTAGACTATAAGCAGTGGGGCAAATTGGTGTTCACCTGCTGCCCAATATACAAATTCAAATTTGAAGCATTTATATGACTATTTAACTCAATTTTTAAGGTCAAAATTTTGTTTGAGATGGTGTTTTGGATACAAAGAAGACTTTGGTTAACTTAGGTATCATAGGCCCAAACATCCCCCCATATAATTTTTTGGGGCCAAATAACCCCATCACCCTATCAAGTTTGAAAATAAGGACAAGTTTTATTGGGTCGGACAGGGTTTGTGGACGAATTGGTTTAGGCTGCGTTCAATGAAAAACAAACTTTGGACGACTTTTTACCGTTTCTGTAGTGCACCCTCATTTTTCAGACAAAAATTTTCGTACATATTGGACCGGGGAACCTGAAACTAGCCAGCCAAGAAATGGATAACTTGGGCCACTACGTACAGATTTCATTAGTGAGCAATTTATAACCATTTTTAAATTCATTTTTATGTTTGTATTATTATTTAATATGATGTGGGCAAGCCGGTAAATGCACGTTTTAGCAATTATGACAATTTTAAGTCATTTGAAAAGCCTATACTTTGAATGTAGGCAATTTTGGGTCACCTCGTCCAATACGTTAAAATTCCTTTGTTTAATGCTTAAAAATCTAACTCTTGTTATAGTCTAAATCTTGTTTGAGGCATGTGTTTTTGATTTGCAAAGAAGGTTTGATGTGATTTAGGAATGGCCCAAATCCCCCCCCCACCCATACGTACGTATTGGGCCTGGAACCTGAAATTTTGCCAGAAAGTGACACTTGGGCCCAATACGTACAAAATTCCATTTTTCAGCAATTTATGACCATTCATTCTTTTTATGTTTGTAATATATATATAATTAACGTAAAAATGATTTTGGAGCAAGTATGACCATTTAGTAATTGACAATTTGGCACACCTTGCCGATACGTACAAATTCAATTTTGAAGCATTTTATGACTGGGTTAAAAAGCGACAAGGTTTTTATTGGGTCGAATGGTTATGTTGGTCGAAAGAGGGAGAACTTTATTTCACGATCTGTGATGCAGGGCTACGTCAGATAAAAGTAGTTGGGTGGGGCGAAAATGCCTTCATATTCGGATCCACTTGGAACTACTGGAGAATTTTCTTGTAAACCTGAAGTATAGTAGATCGGGGGCATGTTTAACCCAGGCAGTAGAATATCTTCAATTTTCCTATACCACCGTAGGAACGTAATTTGACTTCTTTGTAGATATCTAAAAACCAAATCCTAAATATATGAAATGAGCATAATGATTTTTATAGGAATTCCTTGAAATAAATATTAATAAAATAAAATGTGATTATTCATTCGTTATTATCCATTAAATCTATCCTGTTATGGACTCTTTCAAATATGTTTATTACCCAAACCCTAACATACTACTATAAATATAGAGTTTGGCACTAAAGGAAATTTTCAGGTGTGGCGGTTTCGGGACAGCCTTCATTTTGCCCCCAAATCGCTATTTTGCCGGAGGGGGGGGGGGGGGGGAGGGGGACGGAGAGGAACATTGTGCTAAAAAGCTAACTGAAATAAAGCAGCTCAATGATGTGTGTTCTGTCTTAAACTTCTTAAAACTTTTCCCTAAGTATTGACATGCTTTTGGTACAGAATGGCATCATTTGCAATGCATTGTGGCATTGATTCATAACACCCCCTCTACATAAACACATTCCTTCAGCATTTTAGAATAAGAAAGCCATTTCTGTCTATTACCATCGGCGTTTTATGTTAAGGCACTAATGGCACATTGAGAGCGGCCCCGACTTTCCAAAATTTGTAGAATTTTTGCAGAGTGTTGTTGGTATTGTCTAGTAATCTATATCTGCGAACGACACTCCTCATGGTTGCCTAATGTCCAATGTTAAATCGAAAATCCAGATTCTCGACCAACATCTTGGATAATCGGTCAATCAAGATTTTCAATTGATACTCCAAGATTATCAGATAACTGCACTTTCAATTGATAAGTTTTTGATTTGATAATCCAAGTTTTTTTCGAATTATTTGGTCATTTGGCGTCGAAAATCTTGGATTTTCATTCGATAAGCCAAGTTTTTTCGCAACTTGAATTTTGATATCCTTGATTATCAATTCGATAAACTTGGATTATCACTTTGATAAACCAAGATTTTCGATTAATTGGACACTATGCCTGAAAATCTGGATTTTCATTTGATAAATGCCAAGTTTTTCAACTCCTTTGATATCTTGGATTATCAATTTGAAAATCCGAAGATTTCCAAATTATTGGTGCATCTAGCGTCGAAAATCCAAGATTTTGCGGTCGATAATCCAAGTTTTTTTTTTTGATTTATTGTACATTAGCGTCGAAAATCCAAGAATTTCGTCGAAATCCAATTTAGGGAGGAGGAGTATGAGGCTCATGAGGGGGGGGAAAAAGGGCAGAAGGAATCGAGAGGCAAAGGGAAGCTTTTTCTGCCCCCTTTCTTTCCCGTTTCCCATCTTGGATTATCAATTTGAAGAATCCAAATTTTTCAAATTATTGCGCATCTAGCTCGAAAATCCAAGATTTCTCGATAATCCACGTTTAGACAACTGATTTGATAACTTGGACTATCACATCGAAAACTTGGATGTTTTTCCACTTGATAAAATCTTTTTTCGACTTATTGTACAAGAGAGGCAAAATCTTGATTATCGACTGAAAAGTACAAGATGTTCCGATCAATGTCCAATATTAGAAAACTTGCTTTTCCGATCTGATAATCTTGGATTATCAATGGAATAATCCAAGTTTTTTCATTCAATTTTCGAACATCTTGGATTTCAAGTTTGAAAGTCCAAGTTATTCTTGAAATCTTGGATTATCAATTGAAATTTTTGGATTTTCGACAGATATCCAGAGTTGATCGAAAATCTTGGATTTTCGATTAATTGGACATTAGGCCACCATACAAACCCCTCAAAATGCGTATTTGTACTTCAGCGACGGAGCTGGAAACGCCAATATTTATATTAATATGTCCGTTCATGATAGTGGCACCTTACGAAAGTGGCCTCTAACAACCAACTTCCCCGAACGACGGAACCAACTAGGGAAGAGCCGTAGACACGTACATGGCGCAATTTCCCTGCTACTTTATATTGGAAGGACGTGTCCAGCAACCGTTTAATTATTCCTGAGATCTTCGATATTAATTTTCTAATTACAAAATTCCTTCTTTTGTACCAAACATTTTTGAGTTCTACCATCTTGGTATAGGATACTAGCAATCAACAAAATTAACCAATGCAACTGTCAAAATCTCAAAATATTTGGAAATTGGGGCGCTCTCAGAAATGTCTGTTATTGCTTTAACCTCCTATGTAAAAGAGATGGGACAAAAAAAACCCTTACAGTCAGACACTGAGGTTCAAATTCATGACGGAGCACGATGATGAACGCGCTTCAAGAATGAGTTATTTTAGGTCTATTCTGTCGTCATATTATTAATGTCCATTAATTTTGTTTTACGGGATTTCGCAATTCGTCATTCTCGGAAGGCATTGGCGTTGAACGCGTTTTGAATAATTAAACAAACTCTTGCGTAACTGTCGCGTCGTTCTCAAATGAATTGAAAAGCATAATAAGGAATTGGAAAAATAAAGTTTCGCCTACTTAACCTTTTCATGCTTCAATCTAAACCTACTTTGCTATTATCTATTTCATTTATTTGTTCGATTTTTCTGCAACGGCACAGGATACACAAAAACAAGTATACTGCATAAGGGTATCCATTTAGAGAACCAAGAGCTCCGATATAGCTTTCCAGGGAATCGATCAAAACAATTTGTAAAAATGTTGTTTCAAACATGCTGTTCCCGTATGATTTGGGAAACATATCCTGTACCTTATTTCACATCTGGACGGACTCAAAAGAAGGTAGCTTTTCACGAGAGTTTTCCGTAATACCTGACCCATCTGACACACTTTTTTTCTGACACACTTATGACTTCGGAAACCCTTCCGGAACTAAAGGACAGTTTATTCCGTTAAGGTTTCCAAATTCATATAATAATGTTCAGAAAAAGTGGTCAGATGGGTCAGGTTCTGGAAACTCTGCTTTTTCAACTGTCCTTCGGCAAGGTAGCTTGACGTGACATTTTGCGTCTACCACCTTTGGGTTTTTTTTTTTGCTTCGGAAAGATTTTGCAAGTCATAAATTGATGATCAACGTAATTGTTGGTAGAAATTTACTTATTTTCCTTCATAATCATTCAAGCGTTCATCTAATTTGTACTTTGAAGTGGCTAATCAGTAAGCAAAGTAAAACCGCGTGACGAAGCCCGTATCGTCTCCTCAGGAATTTCGCGAGGTCTTTCACCTTTAAAATATTTTTCGATAGTAAATTTACCGACAACGCTAACTTCTAATTCAGCTAATTATTCGTCTGTAAAACATTTTGGGGAGATGGAATTTACAGACGTGTTGCACATCATTGCCTTGGAATGTCATTCACTTCAGATCAGCTAAAATTAATATCCTTCAAGAATGTTACGAACTTTTATGTACAATAACTTAGTTGGTAACACTATTGCATTTTGATGAAGAGGAAGAAGACATGTCGTAAAGGAACTTAGCAGACACGGTGGAGTTAGCTACACTAAACATACCCCATATTTACGTTATGTGCTGTTTGTAACGTTAAAAGAAATTGATTAAGTTAATTGGATTTGAATAAGCAAACACAGGTTATTCGATTTCCTTTAAATGATTTTCCTGCACGGAAATGGTGACTATTGGGCAGGGGAATAGTCAAGGTTGCATCCTCTCACCCCTTACTTGTTCAACATTTATTGCTGAATTTATCACGAGGAAGGCTTTCGAATGGACATAAAGCTCCAGTTGATGTGCCTGGGGAAGAACAATTAACACATGGGATATTGAGATTTTACAACATTGGTAGCGAGAACATCTAGAACACTTGAACCCAATGAGAGAGAGAAGTGAGATGGTTAACATTTCGGGACTTGTTTATATGCCAAGAAAGAACTAATATCAGGTATGTGGAGAATAAGTGATTGAGTATGGTGGTTGAGGAGCAGAAGTTGAATTAGTAGATACTTTGAACTTTCTTAGGTCGATGAGTACCACAGAGGGGGCAGGAGGGCACGAGGCTGATAAGCCATGCCAAAAAACTATAGCCGCCACATTGTCATACATCTGAAAGGATAGAAACGTCACAAGAGCAGCAACGACCTTAGGCCAGTTGCACTGAACGACTGTGAAAACATGGGTAGTTGGTAAAGCCGAGCGGAAAGCTCGATGTACATGATGTAAGCTTAGTTGCAAAACAGCTTAGGTTATATTATCACCACTGTACTTATTTTATGGCCTACAGATTTTATTAATGATTAATAACCTTTGAATTTCTAAAAAGAAAGGATTAACATTCTCATATGCAACATTGCAAGCACTGCAAATTTAAGGCATTTTTTTTTTAAAGAGGTTTTTTTTTTTTAAAGGTATTTTATTTACAAAACCATGTTCTTTGCAAGATAACCATTCAAAGGTGTCATGGAAAGCGGTCCAATTCAAACACGATATCAAATAACAAGCTGATAATCTAATATTCTGACTCAGCCTGTACCCCAGTTACACGACTAATACGTAATGCCCGTATTTGAGTCTTCATCTAAAAATACATGTTCCTCACTTCACACTTTCGTATTAAAGAACGTCAGAAGATAATGCACTCACACAATCAGAAAAACGCTTTAACTGTATTTTATCTAGCAATTATCATTGCATCATAATTCCTTTGATTAAGTCTTTATGTCTGGGGTTGCAGATGTCCTTTTAAAAAAAAAAAAATAAATAACGAAAACATAAATTATAACTCTGACAGTTTCTACTTTTTTTAAAAAAGGGTGAAAGCGTAAAACGGTTATGTTAATGACTAATTTCTACCACAATAGATAAAATGAACAATTCACTTATGAACACATCCGAAAAAGATTATCATTGACAATTTTAGTGGTTTTTGCTTAAATAATATTAAAAATTGATGAAATCAACTTGTTGTGAATCGCCCGATAATACCAAAATGTATATCTTTAAATCGGAATGTTATTCACTAAATAGTATTTTCTTTGAAACGAAGGGGTTTTTTGTTAATTCAGTCAGGCTCATAAATATTGTTTTTAATTAAAATCAAAAAATAAAAAAAGTAAAATTTAATAAAAAATTACTGTGCACTGTGAAAAAACAAACAAACAAACAGTGGAAAATTACCAGAAATTAAGTTCAACTGGGGCAGAGCAAAGTACGATAGCAATAAATTGCAATGTCACAACACAGCACAGATCAAAAACTGGTAAAAGGGTACGGGTACAATACAGACAAAACTTACAAATGGACCGACTTTTCGAACAAATAAACTGTTCTTCTTCAAGGGACAAACAACCCAACAACAAAACAAAGATGATAAAATACACAATATGCATTTCGAACCGTTATGATAACGCAATACCAATAGCCAATTTGAAAAAAAAAAAAAGGCTTTTTTTTTCCTATGGTTATACATACACGGCTACCCACCGGTTTTACACTGGAGTCTAGGGAAATTTTGCAAATTTAAGCAAATTATAAACTTCCAAAATTACTATAAAATTAAAAAAAAAAAAAAAAAAAAAAAAAAAAACCAAATACCAAATTTTCAATATAGGTGACCAGAATTGTCTAATTACGAATCGCCAAACTCACAACACATTAAAACGCCGACACCAAGAGCTTCATCTGCAAGAAGATGGTGTGGGTTTTAGTTAATATTTTAGAATTGACAAGATGCCTTCAGATACATTCCACATCTGGTTCTACGACTTCTCTTCTACTGTTACCGTGATTACTACTACTGAAGTAATTTTATTCACTCAGTCGAAACTGTATACGGCTCGTACAAATTAGTAGAAGACAGCCTTTAGATCCCGTGACCACACTCTGGAGACAAAGATTTAAAGACGTCTTGGGGTTCCCTGATCGATGCTGACCTTGAAACCTGAATAGCCGCCATTTTGCCATTCAGGTCAGACTAACATTTGAACTATTAACATTGCAAAATTGAATTGTCATACACGAAAATAATAATTAACACTACAATCTTTAAAATCGGTTTATATAACCAATTTGACCTTGCATGAAAGGGCAAGTGACCTTTAGACATTTTTGGGCCATACGTCCATTTGAAGTCGGATCTATAACAAACTATACATTTTAGATTCCGTATGATAAGGGGAAGTAATTTAACATGCCATATGAAATTCAATTGCGACATTTCGATTTTTAACCGGTTTTAACTTTGTTTCCCCTTCCCCAAAATGCCGGAACTTGAAAGCGGCACCCAAGTCAAAAACCTCATCTTGTATCAGGGAACCCCAGACGCCTTCAAATCTTTGTCTCCAGAGGTTGGTCACGGATCCTACAGGTGTCTTCTACTAAATGTGGAATGTCGGCAGTGTTTCTGTTTGCATGGGCACCACAAAAGAAAAAAATGGAATAAGAAAAAAATATTGCTTGAAAGAGTCGATAAGGGCCCATTATTATATTGTAGCGACACCAGTTGTTGGTCCAAAGGTGGTGGTAAGGTCGGCAACCCTCGATTTAGATGTAAGCCATTAAGGCCAAAACATACTTGGGCGTGTGCCATTCCGTGTTCAACGTAGAAGAAATAATATCACGAAAGTTTGGCTAATCACATGCCTAAGGCAGCCTGCTGAACTTATTTAGCAGCAAGGTTGTACTTCTTGCGATCTATATCCTACGGTTGAAGTCTCATCTTCGGCAATGTAGCGTTATTTTGGAAATAAGGAAATAAAATATGTTAATCTACATCCATCCCATTTTCAATCCAACCCCCTCCATCCGTTAACATGGGGCAGGGGTTGGCAAACATCCTCGCGTTGTTTTTCTCCATGGTTGCCAAAAATACACGATGTATCGCAAAATGATTTTAGGTAATCGTTTGCATCCTTTACCTCTTACCCGGGGGTCGGGAAAAGTGGCAAAAGTGGTGTGCTGTTGTTATCGAAAAATTCAAATGTGTCCAATACTTTGTACACAAAACTGATTTAACCCAAATTGGGGAAAGGGAGCCTTCGTGCCATGATGACGTCATAGAAGCAGGTTGGTGGGATACTTATTTATCAATTGATAGAGGGACCCATAGGCTATCCATTGTTATCAAAATCAAGTTCAAGCATATTATTGGGTTACAAAAATAGCGGGTTAAAAAAGGTGAATGCCCATTGATTTTTTACAAAATATGTTTCATTTAACAAATGGTTAAGTGATTCGTGTTTGGAGTCCTTATAGAAAAACAAAACCTTTGACAACAGTCGTACAACAGAGTGATGGGCTTCATCCCCCATGAACCAAAATATGCGCAATAGATATTTAATCGATCGCCAAAGGACCATAAAAAGCGAATTTTTAGATTTTCATTTCTTTTCAAATATTGCAATTTTCTACGTCCAAGAAGCTCCGTGTTTAAGAACTTTAAAAAATAATAATGAAGGGGTCATTATTTATACCAATGGAGAAGGGGGGAACGATGCCATTTCTAATCCGTGACAAAGGGGACATGAACTTTTAATGGAGAAATTGATAAAAATCGTGGAGATGCAATCTTTTGAAACGGAAGGAAGGGGGAAGGGTCGTTTTATTTGCAATACTAAAACCCTGTTTATTGACATAGGCGCTTGATTTATTCAAGGTGTTGTTTATTCTTTTATTTTTGATTAAGCAAGTTAAAAGCTTTTGAAAACATCCTTTGTCATCATATTGAAAAGGAAGCGCCCATTTCCCGCAGGCTCTACACTCTTGTAGTTCATTTGAACTATATGTACACACTGAAAAAAATAATTTGAAAAAGGTGTCTTAACAATTACTCTGGATTATATAATTTCATATTAACATGGTCAGCTGTTAAAATTAATTTTTTAAAAAAAGAAAAAACCTAAAAAATTATAAAATTGTAAATTTTTAATGAGAAATTAATGAATGACAAAAAAGTGTCGTTACTTTGTCAATTTGTGATGTAAATGCCGAATAATGACTATATTTGGTCATTTTATGGAAATGACTAATTAAACAAAAATTACCTGTAAATCATAATTTGTCATCTGTCTTTTTGTCACTACACTCAATTTAAGTTTGTAATGCAATGAAAATGATAATTATCGACAAGTTTGACATTTTATTTAAGTTGTAATGTGATTCGAAATCTCCAGTAGAAACAAATTATGCAAAGAAATTTTTAAATTAACACATAAAAACAAAAGAACAAATTAAAAAATTAATGATTAAAAAAAAATTTGCTATGTAATTTTAATTTTTAAATAAAAAACTCTTTTTTGATAAATTATTTAGTGTATAAAACAGGCCTGCAAGCTATTACGCGATGCTGTATTTGCACGCGAATTAGGCGAAATATGAGTTCGTTTGTTCGATTGATAATGAAGAAAAGGAATTATACAATCCGGCCCACTGGCAGTTAAAAGTGATAGATGGTATCGGAAGCTCCCCAAATGTGTTAGTGACGTCAAGATTGCCAAACCTATTCAAATTGTTTTATGGAAAACAGGGATTGTAACCCGGGTCCTACTGAGACATTTTATAACCACTATGACGAGGCCATTTTGCTTGCTAAGGACCATTCTCTATATAACTTTCACGCAAATTGGCCTCGTTTTAGGGGACATTTATCAACAGAAACAAACTGGAAAGATGAAAAAGGTGGACAGACCTCGTATTATCGGGCGTATTCTTTATCCATGGCGTGGTTATTTTGAAACTATATAAAAACATCACGTTATGGACGGAAGTAACTTAATAGAATAATTTAAGGCAATATCAGCAGTTTAATTGCTTATATAAAATCAATCATAGTATTATTTCTGCGTGAGAACATTCATTAGGCTGCCTAATGGACTTCTCGGTTTCTAATACTGAATTATAAATTAA
>JAMKCH010053342.1:0-10564 GCA_023653785.1 Ophioderma brevispina
GTGACCTCGTCAATCGCCAATCATACTGATCTGATTTTCATAAATTGATTTGTTTTACATTAATTGCAAATTATATATATTTGGTGTAGTATAAATATCATTGTTATATTATTATGTATAACCGGTAATTTATTATTCTGTATTATTACTTCTCTTTTCAATATAATTACTGTTATAATTTTTGCAACTGATGATTGTTTGATTGGCAATTAATATCTGAAATCTGAAAAATTAGACAAAATTCTGTCCGTCATGGTCATTAATTCCGTTAAGTATTTTTCTACAAAAATCATTTAAATTTAATAAATTCTGTCAAGTATCCATGAATTTAATAAAGAAATAGGTCACTACACCCTCACGCTCTGCGTTTAGTAGTGACCTCGTCAATCGCCAATCATACTGATCTGATTTACATAAATTGATTTGTTTTACATTAATTGCAAATTATATATATTTGAAGTGGTATAAATATCATTATTATATTATTATGTATAACCGGTAATTTATTATTCTGTATTATTACTTCTCTTTTCAATATAATTACTGTTATAATTTTTGCAACTGATGATTGTTTGATTGACAAATAAAATCTGAAAAAAAATCTGAAATCTGAATCTAATATTTACTGATAGCGTCATTTCATCATCGATCAAGTGTGTGAAACATACAAAGAGTCGAAATAGTTTCCTTGGAATATCTCTCTATAATACAAAAGGCTATGTTTGGCAAAGGAATGCATAGTTTTATGTTATACTCACTAACGTATAGATGTAATTTTTCAACTTTAGTGGAACTTATGCTTTATTATTGTTGTATCTTTTTCCGTAACATGTATTTCAGTTATACTATAGCACAAAACTATCACAATTGCGGTAATAAAAAATTGGGATCTATCCTTTCAATGTAACTTGAAACGATTACCTTATTTAATGAATACAAATTCAGATTTTATTCTTTTGTATTAATGGCGCTGGATAACGTTGTTCACACTATAGGTTTCTTAAAGATAAGTTCAAGATCAAATCCGCCTCAAACACTCAACGCACTAATTCACTGTTACCTGTTCTCGTATTTATTAAGTTTAAGTAGGCTAAAATGCTAATTTCATCTAATTTCTAAACATCTAATCTAAATTTTCAAAAGAAGTGGTTATGAAGCAATCCAATGTTTATTTATATTATATTGGGGGGCGTTCTCTTTTGCTTTAAGTTGAATTTTACATGACATTTACTAATACATTTTAGGTCTACAAAATTAAGAACAGGAACGATTGTACATGTACATTGTCAGATAAAGTTGTTCACAATTTCATATTATTGGCAATACGTGGGCATTTTAACATCATACAGCCAAATTTTGAAGAGGGATAAAGTTATTTGCTATTTCCCACCACATAAAAATAAAATTGATGATTGTAATGCCAATGAACAAAACAGAAACACGTTTCAGATAACGCTGTTCACCACTGTCTACAGATATATAAAATTCAGTCACATTTAAGTGTAATAGTTTATTTTACAATCCTGCTTCTAAATGTAATGTACGTTTAATGTAAGCTTGAAATTATATTAAAACAGTCGCCATTGCCTATTTTTGTGAAAACAAATATTTTTTTTAAATCAAAAGTTAAGCTCTTCAATCAATTTCACTCACTGTAAAACCGATTACCTGAAAATGTTTTGGTGTATCAGGGTCCCTAAAACCTTTGTCTTTAAGTGTTTAGTTATTCCGTAATTCCATACATTTTAATAAAAGAAGAACAATTTTAGCCTTTTGAGAAGTTGAATTGTATACAGCTTATTTTGTGACCTTCGACCTCCACCATAGCTTGGTAATGAAACAATTTCAAGACACACGGTCATAGACTTTTCTTCCTTGGTGCTAAACGGAGAATTTGAGATAGACATGATTGGAGCATTCAAAATTTGTTGACCTCTGTATTACCTTCTTTTTGCACAGGATGTGGCCCGGCAGTAATATGAAATATTGAATCCAACCCTATACAAACATAAGAAGACCATCAAACCTTACGTACTTTTTCAACTGCATAAAATCTCTGGGCTCCTGGTCTATGTAATCTCTACGTATTTTTTTGGTTTTGATTGTGGATATTTTAATTGTGTTGAGGCCATTTGATGTCAGTACACCATTATTTGTATTTTGTGTGAAAGAATATTGCCGAAAAGCTTAACAGGCCTACTAAGTTTTTTGTTTGCATCGAATGACATGATTAAATATGCTATGGTTACCTTAGAACCAGGGCCGTAGCCAGTGGTTGCGGGGTGCGACGCACCCCCCACCCCCCCAAATGACAAAGGTTCCCGCTTTCTGATGTCGAATGTCCGCTTTGTTGCCATGTTTTAGGTCCGTGTTTTTCAATAAAGTTTGTCCTTAAGGTGTTTGGGTACATGGTATAATGAATTGACTAAGCATGATAGCAACTGTTAACCATCGCAAGTCGCATTACGATTGTCGTTGTTTAAAACTGTTTTGGTGTCAAACAGCTGCGACAAATTTTTTAACGCTGCGACTAAATTTTTTTCTCCCATCTCCCCCCCCCCCCCCCCCCCCCCGCTCTTTCAGAATTTGGGAGACGACGGTGAAAAATTTTGGTTCAACCGGCGAGCGCAGCGAGCCGAACATTTTTTTTGGTAAACCAAAAGTCCGCTTCTGGCAAAATCCGAGCACCCCCCGCATAAATCCTGGCTCGGCCTTCTAGAACCATTTCCACACAGACCATATTGTCACCTGCATCTTAACGAAATTCAGCCAAATATGTTGTAGTCATGTTTTGGGAAAAAGCCCTTTTCATAAAGATGATTATAGGTCTTATGATGTGGTGAGATCGAGGCTGACAATAAGATCATATGCATTCTTGCTCCCCATATGCATTACTTTATAAAACGGAGCTTTTTTAAAGTTTTACTTTACCAAAATCAATATTATTTTAATATTTTACTGAAGTAAAATATAAATCAATATTATCTATATTTCTTATTAATCTCGACAAGTAAATATTTTGTGTGACTCCTGCACCTCTTTAACATTTAATACTATAGTAGATTCAACCCATCGTGTCACCTCTAGTATTTTTCTGAAGGTATGGGCATTGAAAGAGGGGCATGTGCAGTGGGTGGAATTGAAAATTAAAATTCCACGCTGATTCTATTGAAACACGTAGTCCGATGGCGGAGAAAAATCAATACGTGGATCCTGGGTTTCCTACCGGAAATCATTTTTTACCGAAATTCCTATCCCACAATGCACCAACGATGTACGAGTAGATATGCATCACTCCATGCACGCTCGCGGTTTAGTGGGCCTCATTTAAACTACGCGCACATTTTGTGGCGCAAAATTACAAGGCAATCAAAGAGTACTCGTTACTGGTAAAATTTATGTACAGCAAACGGTTTTCGCACAGTTATAACAGAAAAATGACCGTATGACACAAAACACCATAGAATGCGCTATTAATTTTATCTACTCGTACATCGTTGGTGCATTGTGGGATAGGAATTTCGGTAAAAATGATTTCCGGTAGGAAACCCAGGATCCACGTATTCTATGTTCAATGAAAGCATTCAAGTCAACGTAAGCGCATTTTACATTAACTCTCAAAAACATTCTAACTAATCGTATTTGCTTCAGTGATATTCACTTTAAAAGATGAGTTGAATGTTACTGACTTTTGAGCGCAAGTGTTTTGGATACGAATGAACATAAAAGTCTTTGCGCTCTATGTAAACATGAAAGCCAGATTTCCTTAGTTCGTTCATGAAACAGGTGGATCGGGCGACATAGTTTCTTTTTCTACCTCCTCTCACAACTAATCGATGCTGTCTAAACCTTTTTCCTCTGGTGACACGATGAGTTTAATCTACTAAAAATGCCTAGATAGTGTGACTGGCATGCTGAATAGGAAGTTACTTATCCCGGACTAACTCAGTGGGCATCAACAAGTTTGTAATTTCAGTTGTAATGACTGTATTTTATTATGGAAAATGTTACAAAACGTTCGAAAAAAAGATCGATATAGTTGCTACTTTTGATGGCGATATGTAACTATAGTAATGCCTAACATGAAAAATACTTTTAGTCGTTCAAAGATACTTCCTCTAATCAAATAAAGGCATCTACATGTGAACTACGTTATCTCTGTGAACAGCGTTATCAGTTAACAAACGTGCAGTATTTCAGTTAATACCTCGTATTATATGTGTACGCATTCACAACTATGCGGCTAATTTGTATTACCGTTGTGTAGGCACGCTAGTTTCGGGTGATTATGCCACTATGACCAAAATATTATAATAATGGTATATTTAAAAATATATTGTCCGGTTCATGAAGTAGTTTACGGTAAACTAAAGACGATAAATAAGTAAATCGTCCCAATTTTGCTGCTCATTTGATTTGTGTAGATGTCTTCAATAAAATTTCAATGGAAAAAGAATCCTGACCTGGAAACAATTTGTCAAAACACGGCTATTGAATGATTTTGAATCTACTGGATAACGTTGTTCACGATAACGCTGATCACACGTTCTCTTATTTTGGAGGTTTAACACTAGGTTTATAGAAGAAAATCGAAACGTTCCAATACTAATAGTGTCAGGGGCAGTAGACCTATAAAATATAAAGACTGCAACAAAATATTTTGCACAGTTTAACGTATTTCTAAAATTCAGGGATCAATAGACTTCAATGGATTTGACCTTGTTTGTCATTTATCTCGATAACCAAATATAAAAGCGAGTGCTAACTATTTTTGTTTCAATCAATTTGTTCATTGACCTTCATGGAAGACAAATCCACTGAAAAATAACAGTCACGGAATTGCTACAGGTGATCCTACTATCAAATGACCTAGTTGATACCACTCAAATTCTTTTGCAGAGAAAAAACTGCATAGAACCTGTAACCCCCATAGACAACACAATAACAGAGAGTAATAGAAAATTCAAGGTGACTAGTGTGAATCTATTCATGACACTGACTGAAAATCAGTAGTTTCACTAATGATGTCACTGGTAGTGTATTTTTTTTCTGGCCCTGTTTATTGGAATGGAATGTCCCATAAAGATTTGGAGTAGGTTTATCATCTCATTTCCTGGGACCTTTAAATGGGCATTTCATGATCCAGAGCCTCGTCCTCTGACTTACCTAAAAAAGTTGAGATTTTTATACCATCTGAAGCGTTGGCCTAAGTATAGTATGTGTGCTAATTTTCGGTGCAAATTCGATCTACTGTGGAAAATTCGTTATTTTGTATTTTCTATCCGTAAATGGACAGAAATTACAACATAGTGGCGTATGATGCACCGTGACACCTGCATTCATATCCTATAAAAGGAAATGCATATTTGCTCCGCATTGACATTTTAGTATATGAATTATATGGTAAGTAATAAT
Organism: Ophioderma brevispina; assembly: GCA_023653785.1. Classification (NCBI taxonomy): domain Eukaryota; kingdom Metazoa; phylum Echinodermata; class Ophiuroidea; order Amphilepidida; family Ophiodermatidae; genus Ophioderma; species Ophioderma brevispina. Next base: position 5,416 of record JAMKCH010053342.1, read on the forward strand.
GACCCCATACGATATGTATACCATTGTTCTATTTTGACCTCCAATTACATGACCAAATGGTGAAATGAGCGCAAATATCATCCCTGATCCTTTGAGACTATATGAAGAATTGGGACCATTTTGAAAAGAATCGGAGCATTCTGAAAATGTTACCCCAGGATGACCTCCAACCTTTATTGTCATATAACTATTAACTATATAACCCACAGATAGGGAAAACTATACTTTTTTATCCTTAGGACATGGCCAAAATGTTGGTATAAATTCAGTACAATTATACCTATATTATACCCCCCCCCCCGCAAACATTGCCTCCCTGCAAATACATGTTCCCCTCAACTTATATTTTTAGACTTTCATACGTAATTCTCTCATCATTTCTAAGTACAACAACAACATAATTGTTTTTGTTGCAGTTGTTTTGCAATTTTACTTAACTTAAATTTCTTGCACTATATACATCTAACGCCAACGCAATTTTTTAAATAAGCCAATCTTTGTGAAAAAAAAGGAAAATGGCATGTTTGATGAAGGTAACTTTAGAAATCTTTATGGTCCATTTTCATAAAGAAAAGTAATATTATTTGTTGATATGATACCATAATAGCAATCGACACATACAATGAGCTATTCAGTATAGCCTATAAAGAAACAAATTTCTACTTGCTTAGGGGTCAAGTATTGCCAATACTTATTAAGGGTACGATTTTACATTTACCATACTTGTTTAGGGGTGTTTTTTAGACCGATCAAATTACTTGTACTACTTTAAGGTACTTTTTGAAACTCCTTGTTTAGAGGGTGCGGGACTTTGAAAATGTGGACCTTTTGGTAAAAGCAGACTAACCCCCAAAAATTGTCCTTTTTGAACATCTCATCACTAAAAAGTGGACTTTCTTGTCAAAATTGCTCTACGCTTTGGACCATTTTATGGACAAAAAACCGCCAAAATCAACAAAAGGTGGACCTTTTGCCCCTTTGCTGGGATTGTGTGTGTTTGTGTTGGGGTGTGACTGCGACCTGCTGCTGATCTCAGGATATTATCCATCTCCATACTACACTGCCCACGTTCATGAACAAAACTCAAAAGATTCTGTAACAAGTAGATCATCACTTTGGGACTATTGGCATACTGCACAGAGTATCAATTGGTTCCCCGTCTCGGTCTTTTGGCATCAAAAAGACTTTCTGGTCTTTAAAATGACATCTTCCAGCTAAAATGCAAACACTGCACAATTCTGGACACAAGAACATTTCAGCAATATAGATGTGCTATATACTTAGAGAGCGTATGCAATACAACATACATCTATGAATGAACCCATCAATCTTAACATTTTCTCCAAGAGGTCTGTGACAGGATTTCCCAGGATAATGTAATGATAATGTGGCGATGAACCATTATAACACACGGTAATTGTGGAATCGATCAATCGATTGATTGCATACACTCTATAGACTAAGACTAGGGAAATAATGAAAACAGTTTATGTCAAAGAAAAAAGTTAAATTGAGATATCAGTGTCGTTTAGAACACTTAAAGATTATGTGAACGCATTGGTTGAACAAGATAATAATATCTATGGATCTTAGTGACAGAAGTAATAATGTTTAAATGTTCTGGCACATTTCTATCGAGAAAATCGCATTTTTTTCTGGAACATTTTTACTGTGTAACGCAATTCAGTTAACCATGGGCATTAATAGCAGCTATGATGGGGGTTGGGTAGGGATGACTTGATCTTGCTTTAGACTATATAGACTATTCAGGGTCATATGGTTGAAAAGGATAAAAGCATCATACAAATGAAGAGAATCACAATTTTGTCTGGCACATTTTTACAAACTGTGTAACACAATTTTGTTTACCTATTGGCATTAATAGCAGCTATGATGCATGTGGGTTGGGTATAGGCGGGGGGCAGGTTCTCAACACAAATGACCATACAGGACTTGCCACAGACATCAGTCTCATTTTTAACCTTCTGGTATATCAATGACCCCTTTCTCATGACAATTTTTGTATGGCAATGGTCGTTTTTCAAAATGTTGTCCAAATTTGACTTATAATTTCTAAATCTTGAGCGGAAAAAAGGGCAATTGCGGTTTTTTAAATTTGGACCACAAAATTGCCATCATCTGAAGTAGCTATGGGTCCTTTTTTGGCAAACGTCCCTACCCAAACCAAACCTGAGAACCCCGCGCCCCCGGTGACTCTAACTTGATATTGCTTTTAGAGGAGACTATTCAGGGTCTCTGCATGGAAAGAATAATTAAAACATCATACATGTGACTGAGACTAAGATAACTAGTATACATACTTTTGTCTCTGAAGTGCCAATCGTGGTTATTTCATAGTAATAACGACGATTCGTTCCATGGATTTGGTATAGACTACATCGATCATTTCCTCTTGCACATTTTTACAAACAACTTGGTTTACTTTACTTACCCAAGAAATAATGGGGTTGTGTGGGGTACATTCTACATTCAAGCAAAGTGTTTACAGATAACTGCATTGTGCAAAAACTTGGGGTCTAACTCTTGCTTTAGACAGGACTGGGATCTGTATAAAGGCAATTTTATGCATATTATTGTCTCTAGTTAGGTTATTTGCATATAAACAGAAAACAAAAGGCCAAAATAACAAAATAAATACCATTATACAATGTTTCTTGTGATCTTTGCCACATTTTGGTACCAAGGTCGATATACTTTGGACGATGTATTACCATTTTGACCTTTGACCTTGAGACAAGGTCACTAAAGGTCAAAACATCTTTTTTCTGGATAGTCAGACCCAGTATACGTTTATAGTGGTTGCCAATAATTAACATGAACTTCACCAACTTTTACATAGGCCCCCTCCACTAACTTTACCGTACAGGTAAATTGATCGTCCTGTGCCGCAAACGACCCCAAATGAAATGATGTTGTGTTAACCCTCGTCCAACCAAGGGTTTTTGTACTACGTTCACGACCAAGGGGGGGTGGTTACCACCACCACCCCTCGAGAATTCGTTATAAAGCACCCGATGCTTATGATTTTGATACCAGTGGATAGGTATGGTCCTCCTCTTTCCATTGATACCAAAATAAGTACCAACATACCTAGTATGGCGTCCACAATGACGTCATCATCCGCGAGTCGGCAAATTGGCATTTTCCCACATACCATAGGCGAAATCGATTTTTGCCGCTAAAAAAAACGTCATCTTGGATTTTTCATGCAGTTTTCATCTCTATTATGCAAATGACTAGTTTTACATAAACAAGAGTTTTAGAGCCATACTGTGCTAATAATTTCAAAAATGCACATAAAATATCCTTGTGTGGCAACCACCCCCCCCCCTACCTTGCGACTTTGACGGCATACCCTAACCCCGGTGGAGGAAGGTGCTACCTTCACATTTTTAAATCGCTAAATGCCCGGGAAGGATGAGAGAACGATTACCTAAAGCTTTTTACGAAAGTTTTTGGCATTTTATCGCACCGGAACAAAGTTCACAGTTCACTGGGGGGAGGGGGTGACGAGGTTAGCCAAACCCAAACCTTGCTGTCATACGGCCGGGCCAAACGAAATGCACGAAGATTATCAAACCTGCCTAGGACTTATGTCATTTTCTCAACAGTTGTTTTTTTTTCTATGTCATTGACACCTGATTTCGATTTTGAAGGCTGTATACTTACAAATTTGTTGTGTCAAGTCTTTTTTTTGAGATCAGCACGTTTTTGGCTGCCATATTTGATTGACGTCATGTTACAACTTTAAAAATATCAGAAATACTTTATTAGTTAACAACATAACATTTTACCTAATATAGTACTTCGTGTCCTATTTTTTATCGCAGTATTGCTGATGGCTTATTTAAAATTATTGGATGTGCTTCCATTTTGAATTTGAAGTATGACTAAATGTTTATACAGTGCATCACACTTGTTTGTGGAATCCTATATTATATCAGTAACTCACTTTTGATAATATAGGGTTGAAAAGATAATTTCATTGATTGCGACGCCATCTAGGATTTTTGAAACGCCCAAGGGTGGCAGGTGGCCCCGGCAGATTCTTAATTCTACACACCCTTATCTATCTCGTTCAGCAAATCAATATACTCAACTTTACGGTCCGGCCATAACTTGGACCATATCTCTCCGACTACTAATGATCGCCCTCGTACAAAGGGAGTCTGCATATTCATTTATCCTTTAGTCCATAAACACTCGGGGTTTTGGTGTTTTGGGTTAGGGTTGAAAAGCAACGATGGGCTACTTTTTGCCCAAGGCCAGTTCCGTGTTACGGTTGGTTGCAATTTTTTGTAATTACAATATTGTAGTGTTGTTATTTATTTGAAATGGTGATCTTTTAGCACTTGCCCCAAAGTCTAAATATGACGGAATTTAGTTAGAAAAAGTGTTTGTATTACATCTATCTGAGGGTCAGGATTGGTACCCCGGGAAAACATGCTTTCATATTTAGGATAAAAAAATATTGATTTATCCAATGTAAGAATGCACACTGAGACTCGGCTTTTTTTCACTCTTTTGGAGTGGTAATCCCCGAAAAAACCATAACACAACAACCAGGAAACACGCGACAACCACAACAACAACATGTAACGAAACTATTAGATCACAGGTTTGACTAATAGTACTGCATCATTAGTGAAAGGGGCCTTAGATTTCGTGATGACAAAATTAGAAGTGATAGCAATTTCGCTAAGCCATCAATTTCCCAAATGGCCGCCATGTAAGGTAATAGAGGCTACTATAGCGAATTAGTGTCGTAATGTAGTGTCTGGGTCAAGAGTTTCAATTTACAATTGCCCGAATTGTCTCAGTCATGACAATTCGGCTATTTTTCAAGATGCCGACATCTCGTCTAAGAAAAACCGTTCATTTCTTATTATATAACCATGACGATGATTTTGGTGTCAAATAGTGTTTTTTTCTGGGTAAAGGAAGTTCGAAAAAAACTATTTTTGTTTCAAAACTGTAAGATGAAATACAAAGTGATGTTTTTTTCCCATACTCCACTTTTTTCAAGATATCCCAATATTTTTAACCCAAGTCCAAAAGATTAGATTTACTGCAATGTCAGTCTTGATGTGACAAAGTGATAAAATATATTATCACCCCCGTGCCAACC
>JAMKCH010053343.1:0-19313 GCA_023653785.1 Ophioderma brevispina
AAGATGAAAAATTTATAGACTTAAATCGGGTCATCCCCTTTAAGATACTTGTTCATAATTTCTGCTCCCATATTTTGCCAGATTGGGTCACTATTTATTCTAGCTTCAGCCACTTAGGGAATTGTGGTTAATATTCTCACATTTTCCAAGAAATTCCACCGCTGCAGAAGAATAAGACTATAATGCACTGTATTTTTTATCTAGCTCCTGTTCACTATAACATGGACAATGACCTTGGATTAAAGGGATTAGCAGCGATATTGTGAGAGAATCGAAAAATGTGGAAATGCATTTATTTAAACCTATAAATCAGGGTTAAGTGTGTACAATTCCATATAACTGCTTTACTGTTGAAACAAACCACCAATAGTGGAAAAAGCAAGTATTGGGAAGGAATTTGTCATACCGTCACCAGGGTTCCCACTTAGTTTTTAACTTGAAGTCCATTGAACCCCATATTCCAACTTTCAGAATTAATCCACTCTGGTCCGGGAATATTTTCTGGTCCCGCGAACCAGCCTCCAATGCTTTTTGTAGCACTACTAATCAGGACTTATCAGTTTCCAAATACATGGTGTGTGGTAAGATTTCCTGATTTCTATTGTGCTATTGGTCAAACATTGAGGTCTCACATTTTTACTTTTAAATGTTAACAAGTTGTTTTTCTGTCAGACAAACCAATAGTATCTAGCCTATTGCAATATTGTAATTTTGGTTTTCCCACATAAGCAATAGTTTTTGAATGGCTGCTTTAGCAGAAACAATGTCATAAATATTGCATTTGAGGTTTTGAAACATAAGTTTCGAAAAAATTGCCTTTCAGAGGCATATAATTATGGGGTCCAGTGACCTCATGTTGTTTACTCAATCTGAATCTTATTCCTGTCCATGTGAAATTTTGCCTGTCATTTGACACCAAAATCCTACAGTTAAGCGGGAACCCTGACCGTCACCGCAAATAGACAAACAGCGTGACTCTTCAAAATTCTACAATAAACCGCTGATTGTGGTTTACACTAGCACATAATAAACAAAGTTCATAATGTTTTTGTTTTGAGGTCAAACTGTATTGATCATGGTGCACAATATCACGCTTAAAATCTGGGATATTTACCGAGAAAGGCTTTTTTGATCTCAAGTCAGAATTTTGATACGCACGTATAGAAATTAAAGAATAAGATAAAAAGTACTGCCTTGTCTTTAATACACAGATTTCAAGCCAACCATTTGCAGGTTATGTTTGCATATCCATGCCATTAACAAAAATAAAAAAATATGAATTTTGATGATTTCTTCGATGTTTCGGATTAGCAAATCGCTGCTAATCCCTTTAAGCACATTGGTTTGACATAGCTTGACATGATTTGAAACTCAACACAAATTAACCATGGTGTCATGTTGTGACATCATAAATGCACATTGATATCCATCAGGCTCCACAGCCTGTGCTGTCAAATTCATATTGGTCAATATATACAAAAAGCCATGCATGTAGATGAGAGGAGATCTACAAAGGCAGCAGCGGTGACACGCCTTGCACGTATGCATGTTAAAAGTTATGTATTTAAGCAATTTCATGATGGACTATGCTATAAGTCTGGCATTTTCAACCGGTGATCCGGAGGCCAACTTAATCCAGCCTGCTGGCCGATGGCGATTGACCCACCAACCAGCTGAAAACATTAAAAAAAAAATGAAATAAAAGTCCATTTGACCTTCTTGCACCAAGTTGCATGTGTCTTTGAAAGTACCTATATATATATATATATATATCACTATATCCTACGCTAGGGCGAAATTCTCTTTTGTTATGTACAGAATTTGACGTTAGGGCGAAATTTTTTTTCGCCTTAACGTTTTCCATTGTTTGCGATTTATTCCGTCAAAAGATATGAATATTAATTTATGCAAATGAAGGATCATTATAGACTAATGAATTATTAAATTTTCGCCTATGGGACCTATCCTAGTAATATATATATCTATATTATATATATATATAGCGATATATCTATATATATATATATATATATATTTTATATCGCTATCTAGTGCTTAGGGGGAATGAGCTTTTGATATTCACTCACTACGGCGTTAGGGGGAAATAGAGCCTTCCCCCTAACGCCTTCCTTTGTAGTTGCGATTTATTCCGTTATAATAACAATAGAAGTGTATTATAATTTATGCAAATTTATGCAAATTTATTCAAATTTTGAGATTTTGTCATACGGGCTGTCTCTAAGAAGATTTTGTTATAGACAGCCCGTAGTACAACTCATTAAAAACCTATGAATATTAAAACCTTCCCCCTAACGACTATATTAGCGAAATTTTTATATATAAGCATATAAAAGCATTCATTTTATTTTGCTTTTTATACATGAAAGTCAACAATATAAACAAAGTCACTTCAAGTACACTTTGCAGGGATGTAACTTTTCCGGAAATTTCCGGCCATAAATAAAAAAATCTGGAAATGTAAAAAAAAAAATCTTTTTTTAACCTTTTTATATTTTTTTAAAATAATTAATCAATTTCTGAGATCAAAGTGTTAATTATAAAGGTAGAACTGCATAAAAAAAACCCAAGTTTTAAGTACCATTTTATTTTACAGAAGGGGTCTTGTACCCTAAAATCACGTAAGAAAATTCCGTTCCCTGTAGCTTCATCAAATGCTACGCTAAATTTGACCTTGCCAATTGCCATCGGTTCAAATTTTGGATTTTCAGGAAATGGGACTATACTCCTCTGTTCATCTCTGACTTTGTATAAATGATGCAAATTAAATTTGGCCACCAATGGAAGCCATTTGAAATTATCTTTGGCACACAAAAGTAAAAAACTAAACAGCCCTGAACTTGAAGTTTTCAGAGAAATTATGTATTTTACTATCTCCTTGTATTGACTCTTAGAATTTTTAATTTCTCGCCAGAAATTGTATTAAAATTGGACATTTGAAATCTTAACAAGTTTGGTAGCTAATTATATATTTGAAACCCCTCTAAAACAATGAATTAAAAAAAAATTAGAACAGTAAATATTAATTTTGACAAATATCTTTAGGAATGGTTGTACAAAATATCTTAGGTCTGGATTTGGTACCTTCTTGGTTTTTATCATGTTTCAGTTTTATAATATAATCCTTGACATTTTCAATTTGGTGAAAATGCCAAAAAATACTGTTAAATTGCAATTTTCCATACTAATAAGTAAACAAGTATCCCAAAAACTGAAAATTAAATTGTTAACAAAGTCCTGATTTGCTTGGGTATTTTGCTACCTTAAAACACACAACAGTGTCCCTTGGAAATAATCTTGGGGGTATAAAATTCATAGAAACAAACTGAACTCACTCTGGTCCATTGACGATAGCATCATAACATGTGTGCTGCATAAGATGTACGATAAGTTTGTAGAAGACTGGTGGCTTTGAATTTATTGATTTAATGCATGGGATTATAGGAGTAAACAGTCATATCAGTTTGGGTATCAGTCAATTGCAGTAGAAATGCAGAACTTGTGTGTGTGATGGAGATGCATAAGGCCCCAAAAATTTGTTTGCCGTAACCCGACCGACCCTAAAAACCTACACTGTTAAAAAAATTTCCGGAAATTTCTGGCAGCAGAATTTCCAGACTTTTAGGGGTAAATTTACAGAATTTCTGTCAATTAATGGAACTTTGACAGTAATTTTACAGAATTTGTCTCATATTTTAACAGAATATTTCCGTAATTTAAAATTACGGAACGGAAAAAAAAGTCCAGAAATTTTGCTGCTGGAAATGTTTTAAATATTTCTGTAAATTAACATTTTTTATGTTTTTTGTTTTTTATTTTTGTTTTCGAAAACAGATTTTCCGTAAATTTACGGAAATCTGTTTTCTTAATTTACAGAAATTTCTAACGGTGTACCGACTCTAAATTTTTTATGTAAATTAGCACAAAATTTTTAAAGTGCATTTCGTGATTTCACTCAGCACCTTCTGTTTTATATTTAATCCAATTTATCACTATAATCTTTAAGAAAAGCTTATTCTCAAAATTTGAGCCCATCCCGATCTTGCGGTTTGTGTTATGAGCAATTACTCGTCCCTCCCCCACGGTCCATAGGCTACTGTGCTGTAATATCTGTCTTTTTTTTACGGGACCAACTAAAAAATTGCGAATTTCTTACAGATGCGACCGAATTTGCACGTAAAGATTGGGCACACATGGATTACTGAGGCTAACGGTTCAGATGATATAAAATCTCAACTTTATTCGGTAAGTCGGGGGAGTGAGGGCTGTGGATCACGAAATGCCCCTTTAATATTTTGCCGAGCGAACCATGATTTTCATTTAAAATCTAAAAAAAAAATAACAACAGAGACAAAAAACATCAAAGTAAGACAACAAAACAACTATAACAAGTAAATTAAAAAAAAGATCTTTGCAATGGCCTTGAAAAAAATATAGCATGTTGTATTGAGTTTATAGTAACATTGTGAATTTTTCTAAAAAAATAATCTGAACGACGACCGACCAACCGACCCTAATATTTTTTCCTCATTATACGGTAAACAACATTTTTTTTAGGCATAATGAACAAAAAGGGAATTCTCCCAGTTTTTGTGTCGCCTGCCTTAAGGCAGAAAGACACTAGGGATCACTTTGTCCACTGTAGTCTGTTGTCTGTTGATGTCTGTGTTGTTTGTGAAAAAAAAAGTTGGAAAAAGGGTTAACATTTGCCGTTCATATCCACATACTTTTTGATGGATTTAAAGGCCGACTCAGAGATTTCCCTATGAGGCGCCCTCAATGTTTCAAACAAATTGTGTTTTTGTGCATGACATAATGATTGTCCATTATATCTAATAAACTGTGGCTAGGTTTGCTTTGTTGGTTGACCAATTACTAAGCCCAAATCGAAGTCCTTCTATAGAAAATCACATTTTTGTTAAAAATTGGATCGGAAATTTTGTTATACCAGTATCCTTGCACTGGGATATACAGATAAATGTTTACTGCATCAAAACGAAAAATCCGATTCTCTCAAACTTTGGAAATTGAGCACTCTAGGTGACTATGCTTTAGTTCTAGTTACTATTTAATTATGTATTAAAAAAATTATATTCAGAAATCTATGAGTCAGACTTTAAACCAACTTTGGTCACAGGTGCACATGATATCCCCATTTGTTGAGGAGGTCAAAGGTCACACACAAAGGTCAAAGATCACATACCAAAGGTCAAGATCACATACAGGTCAAAGGTCACCCATACCAAGGTCAAAGGTCATGTGAGGTCAGTTGTAAGATAGGTGGAAAATATAAAATTGACCTCGTTTGATAAAAGTTGTTTTAAAGGTGCAATTGGAAAAAACCAAGCTTGGTTTAAGGAGTTTACATGCAATCCCATTTGTTTATGAGGTCAAAGGTCACATCTCAATGTCAAAGGTAATTGAGGCATATCTCACAAACCGTGACGGGTGGCGACACAAGCGGTCCGAGGAACGAGGTATTTTTTTACATGAAGGTCCCGAAAAAAGTGAGTGGTTAGTAGTCATTGGGTTGACGACATCATAATGTAAAGCTTACATTTTTGTCCATTCCTATTTGTGTAGGATAGGATTCCAAGGTTTTGTAGATTTTCAGTTTAAATTTACACCAATGGCATGCAGAATTTTAAATTTTATTAGGTGGCATTTAGTGATGCTAGCATCCGTCTTGGTTTGTTCAGTTTCGATAGATATCCTTGAGGAAAGCTTATTCCCAAAATTCAGTTGATTCTGATTTTCGTTTTGTGTTATGTTCGTATCAAAATCTCCCATAGACCACTGATACTGTAATTTCTGTCCGTGTACGACAGAAAATTACAAAATTGCAACATTCTTGCAGAGACGATCATTGGCATGGCAGGAATGGGCACAAATTACTATACTTAGCCCGCGGTTCAGATGATACAAAAATCTCACTTTTTTGTTAGGTAAGTCAGGGGGACGAGGCTGTGGATACAAAATGCCCCTTTAATTACACCTTGAAGTCAATGAAATAGTTACGTATTACTTGGTAGTGGTTGACAGCCAAGTGAGATTGGCAGTCACTCTGTTAGTACCTCACATACATGCTTCAATTTGATCAAAAACATAAAAATGCATAGGTGTTTCTGTGTGGTTTGAATGTGGGTTCTATATAATGCACAACAAATTTGTATGCTTAAAAAACCCCCCCACCGGCATTTCATTATCATAGCACCGTGATTTTCTTTGATTCTTCATATTCTGAGGGCACGTGTGGTACAGTGGATTGTGCGTACCCCATAACCCCAAAGGTTGTGGGTTTGGAGCCCCGATGTGGCCAACGAGTGTTACCTTGAGTAAAGGTTCATTCATATACACTGCAACGTGCGTTGAGGTAAGTTGCAGTGCTGAAATTCGGTCTCGTCCAGTTACTGCATTGCGGGTCTGCACCGAGTTAAATTTATTGAAGCAACTGCAGCAGGTTACGTGAGTGCTGCAACAAGTGATCGATATATCAGCACTGCACTGCGCAGTGCAGCGTAGTATGAATGAACCTTTAAGGCGGATTAGCTCAATTACCTCTTCTACAACCCAGGGTTATAAATGGGTACCGGCATTATGCAATGCGGGGAAGGTAACAGACTTGCTGTGTGGGAGGAGTGGTGAACCCACAGCAATGGGGAGGAGTCTGGCCAAATGCTAAGGAAAAGGAGAGTGAGCACTCTTTATACTGTACTTATCCTTGAGAACAGGTTATTTTCAAAATTTCAGTTGATTCTGATGGTGTGTTTGAGTGCTATGAGCAAATGTTTGTATCAGGTGCCCCATAGGCCACTGTGTGTATTTGTTGGTAAAGGTGCCACAAGAGATTTCAAATATCTGGTGTCCCTTAAGAAAATCAAAAGTACTGATTGTGCCCTGATGTAAAGCTTTCCATCAAAAATTCCCTATCTGAAAGGATTAGCGAGAGCGAAAGTTTTTTGGTTAAAAACAAAAATTATGAAATTTCTAATTTTGGGATAGGGCAAATACAAATTCACCCATATGTTTTATATTGAAATAAAAGCAAATCAAAATCACCTTTTTTCTGTTGCAGACATTTCTGTTTAGCAAAATACATGGTAAGAAATCTATTGAGTGTCTAATATATATGAAATTACTTATGACACCATATTTGGTTGCTTCAAAATCTCTTGTTGCACCTCTAACCCTAACACGGCGAGCGGCAATGTGAGCCAACGAAAACGTGGTACGGTCGGAAAATCGTTTTGCGTGTGCATCTCGGCCGTCAACAACTATTTTTGGTCGCGCAAATGACTTTCATTGGCCCTCATTGCATCTGGGCCGTCTTACCGGAAAATGACCCGATGCTCCTCGTTGCATTTGGGCCGTCTTTACGGACAATGACGCGATCCTGTTGCATTTGGGCCGTCTTAGGGGGTGAAATGACGCGAGTTCCTCGCGCATTGGGCGTCATTCACGGGTAATGATGCGATGCTTTTCACTGCATTCAGCCGGTTTGCCCAAAAGGCGCAATGCTTCATTCGGCGGGTGACACTGTGTACAAATGCCATAGACAATTTCGATTTCCATGGTGATAGCGCCAGGCCATTTTCGATAAGCATTTTTTTATTATGCATAAACGTATTCATGACGTAAACCGGAGCATTGAATAGCATAATAGCGCCACGCACGCTATGGATGTAGCGTAATAGCGCGACGCACGGCTGGCGAACTTTAAGCTACAGTGTTGCCAGGACGCATACATTATTTAGTATTTTTAAGTATCCGTGTTTTATTGCATTCGCACGCGTGTTTTCTCGTTGCATCTGGGACGTCTTCCAGAAAATGGCGCAATGTTTTAGTTGCATTTGGCCGTCTCCGGGAAATAACGCGAGTTTCGTTGCATCTTGGCCGGTATTGACTTTACGTTACTAATTCCTGGCCGGGAAAAACGGCCGGAGGCACATGAAACGAAAATTTGGCTCCGGTTGAATCTGGGCCCGGTAAAAATAAAAATATGGCCCCTTCGTTGCATTTGGGCCGTCGGCCGGCAAAACGAACCCGGTCCGGGTTAGGGTTAATGTACAGAAAATAACAAAGTTTTTACATTTTTGTAGCTAGATTGAATCTGCCATGCAATACTATGTCATACATCTTATATGAGGCCAACAGTTCAAATGACACTGCCACTTGCATACACCCACCACAAGTTGTCATGGGAAACAAGTTGTGGTTTTGCAGGGTAGAAACAATAAAGCATATTGCAAGGCCAGTTCACTGTTGCTAATGAAAATTGATGGTTAACCAATTAAAAATGCAGAGAGAATTTGAAGGCTGAAATTTTCAGGCCGAGACTGACACAAAAATAGGGCCTATTATTGATATGATATTGATGATACTTAGTGTAGTCGGGGGTCTAAGGGCAAATCGGAAAACAGCACCTTAATGAATGGAAGAAGGCGGAAGCTTGTTTGTGTGTGATGTGCAGGGAGGCACATACAAATCAAACTCCTGTAGTCCATCTGTGAGGTCATGCGTGCCTATGTTAAAGTTGCGGTTAACCTTTTTCATAATGGCGGTGCATGGACACCAAATCTAAATGCAACTAAACTAAAAGTCATAGAGCTGGTGTTTCTACTGGGCCGCTTTACCGCGTCGGAAATGGATGGAGCGCTTATCCAGATAAGTAGAAAAAAGCCCGACCCGCTTATTTAACGACACGCGGTAGGCAAAAATCAAACGATTGAGAGGTTTTGCTGGTGCATACCGCTATTTCCCCAGTAGAAACAGACGATAGCGGCATTTTGCCGTTGTTGGGCAGGAAATGATGCCAAGGCCACTTGGGTTTGTAAGCGAGGTCCGCTGCGTGGGTCGTTCCAATCATCGGCAGTACTACTGTCATTTCATTTCAGAAGTGAATCAACGTCAATTTATAATTCATGATGAACCATGGCAATCTTTTTAGTTTATTTGACACCTATTACAATGGTGGGTGACATCCATAAAAAGAAACACCCAAAATACTCAGACTGTATGATAAATACGTGAAGGGAATAGGCATACACGTGCATGTAAAACACATCTCAAGAAAAAAGGAAGTCTAGGGAACAGGGAAAGTTATTGTGACCCCGAACGGGTTCGATAGAAAGCATGATAGCGGTAATGCAGTCGAGCATGCCACATACTGGTTATGCCTTTAATTATAAACAACTGGGATAGCGGAAAAAAAATGTGCCATAGGGGTCAGCAAAAGCCACTTTTGCCGTGTCCGGCAGTAGAACACGTTCATAGAGGACTTGCATGGTCATGGGTAGGGTTAAGTAACATACCTAAGTCAAATGTCAGTGAGGTCAACTTGTGCAGAGGTATTGGAAAGGTGGATTCGGAAAACAGGCACGCTGTGGTCCGAAGAAACGCCTTTGTACACTAGGAGAAATGTGAATTATTACTACAACAGGCAATTTGAATTCTTCTGAAGGATGAGAGAACAAGAACATTTTTAGATGATGAAGGGGAATGAAAAAAATTTTCTTTAAGGCTGGTATTTTGAACTTTAGTCCTGGGTTTAAACCAGGGTTAGTCCTACAAGAGTGGACCCTTTTTTCCTTTTAACATAATCTAAAATGTGCCTATAATGGGTGAGAAAATTCCTCAAATTGGGGGGGGGGGGTGGTATGGGCTAGAACAGCCCATCCATGAGAAAAATTTCTCACCGGTTACTTATTAAACTTTCACAGTATTTTGAAGGAAAAAAGTCTCCCCACTCTTGTAGTTTAGCTAATCCTGGTTTAAAATCAGGAACTAAAGATCCCCTCCTTCAGAATATCCGAATTTATGATTGATGTGAAAGCACCCCCTCCAGATTTGCCACCCAGGCACTTTATGAAAGTTGATATAACATGCATTGCCGGACTGATATTTTTCTACAAACAATCTGAATCTTTCGGTGCCTTGCATGTATGATATAAATTCCCTGCCACTTTCCCCGAGCTTTATGGGATTTGAACAAACAAAAAATTATTTTTCATAAATGGTTTCCATTCCACGCCTTAAAGCTCTCCCTAAAATAAACCAAACCTGACAATGTTGTAGTCCTTTCTCATACTGGCTGACGAATTCTGTCTTGAAAATGAGCGAGTTTTGTCAATATTTTTGGCGGAAGATGGAGTTGACTTTTCGCACGCAAAGTGCAAGCCATGATACTGCTTGGACGATTGCTTGATGTTGAGAACTATTAGAAGCATAATATTACCATTCAAATGCATAAATTGAGGAACATTGTCGATAATGCGAAAGCAGATGGGGAGGATGGCACGCGTTGGGATTACTTCCATCTATTTGGCCAGAAGAGACACAATAGAACCGTTAATCCTAAAATCCCCATTATGTATTTAAAGGTGGAATTTTGCGATTCTTGTCCAAATATGGTTTTAAGTTGATTCTCCAAAATTAAGTTGATTCAGATCTTCTGATCATGAACAAAGTGTGTATCACTAGGGCCGTCGTCGACAAACTCTTATGGACAGTCATGTCGGGACCAAGCCTGATGCGACATGTCGCCAATTTTCTCCTGAATCGAACAGGCGGACACTGAAAACCGGGGTCAAAATTACGAAGTATCGCCTCCAAAAGAAAATATTAATTTTCACTAAAAATCTAATTTCGTGTCCTCAACACGCTTGAGTTGACATTGACATGGCCGTGTACCAATGCATAACATAGGCTTAAGGCACATGTGGACCCATGATAGAAAATAAAATATACAAACATTTAAAAATAAAAAAACAATGGCGGCGTGCGAGGCATGTGTTATCGGGTATTCCCAAATGACATCATCGTAATTCGCCATGTGCTTCGTACCAGGTATTCGTATCATCTAGAGGTGAGAGATACCACTGGCGAGAAGGTATATCGAACTTTAATAAACAAATTACACTATTATAATATTTTAATAATAATACAATAATAATAATAGCAGAGAATTTCGATAGCGCCTTATGCTATTGGCCGTCTAAGCGCTTTACCTGGCATTACGTAATTCCGGTTAGTTGCCATGAGTTGAAAACATTTTGTTTCAATGGAAATATCACAACCTGGAAGTAGGAGTCTCAGAGAATACAATCAATGGATCGGCAATAAGGCCTAGGCCTATATGTATCCGTTTTTTTAAAGTTCTTCATGATACAAATTCTTTTTTAATTTTGGCCTTCGGGTTGTGGTATTTGTTAATGTAAGGCATTAAAAAAAGAATTTGGGTCCTGTAGAATTTTAAAAGGGGACAGTAGGGACCTTTCGATTTGTTTCATATTTTATCTTCCCAAAGATTCGCCAGCACAACATCACAATGTTGATGAAAACAAAACCTTGTGCACTTGCTGGATTTGAACCAGTCACCTGATCTCAAGATATGCCTTTTGGCAACCAAAGCTAGAGGGGCTGAGAGTAATGTAAGTGATAAATTTTAGGTTCGATCCTGTTTGTGTTGCATGTATCCCATAGACCCCCTTGCTATGATTTCTGTCCGTTTACGGAGAGAGAAAATGCAAAATTGCAAATTATCAGAGGTGATTGCATCAGTAAGTTAGATTCTTAGGCAGAATAGGCATACTAACTATAGTCGGGGACAGAATAGGCGACCCAGTGCGCGTCTTATGTAATTTGACGGTTGCCGAAACAAATGTCGGCTGTTTAGAATATTCTGTGAACATTTAAAGATTTATTGAAACAGAAAGTTAATTACGTGAATTAGCGTGTCCGTGCATCGAAAACCCGCCTCAAATAGGCATGTGGACATTAAATCAGGTTTTGTTTGAACATGCCCCGCCCATACTACCCATTCAAACCACAGTCTGGCCGCGCCGATTGACAAAACCTTGACATATGCGCAATGGTCGGCTAATTCTGTCCCTGACTATAGCTGATAACAAATCTCAACCTTTTTAGCAAATATTGTTGAGGGGACGGGCTGTGTGGATCACAAAATGGCTCTTTAATTTTGCACGTGAGGAGGGTTTGAGAGTTGATGTATTTGTTCTATTTTGAATTGTATTTTGAAGATTTGCATTGAAAATAGTCAAAGAATTGAGTCAAAATTTGCCTTTTGTTTAATTTTATCCTTTTATTCACCTTTACTTTTTAGATGGGAGAGGGGAGAGTATCGTTCTAGTAGTTAGGTGCTTGACTGTGGTTGCAAATTTAACAAAAAAAAAAAAATTCCTGGGGTTTTAATCCCGGACATTGCTGGGTGTTATCCCTGTACCTCATTCTGGGTTTGATATGTATACCAGCTATTAAAATACCCTCGAGGTTCACTTGAAATTAGTGCAATGAATCATGAAAGCATCCCATCCTTTGGGGGGACGTTAAGCTGTTGGTCCCGTTGTACCAGAGAGTCACACTGTACATGTATATCGCTACCAGTTCGAATAAGATGAGGGTGCCAAACACGACTGTTCCCAATCCTCCCCAGCCTCAAAGCGGGCCCATGCTTCCGAATCATGGATATAAACGGCCCCCGGGACCGCTACTCAGCTTCAAATAAAATTCTGACACCACCATAAGCGTTGGTATCCAATGACTTGTTTGGGATTTAGCAAAGAAGATCTTTATTTTAGGATGCAAGCAGATACCCTCCACACAGACAGTAACTCATAAAGCAATTGGCCCTGTAAATGTATGTTACAGAGACTGCAATCGAAAACCAAGCAAATTTGTAAGTGTGCAAAGACTTCCAACAAGTTTCCTTAGAATTGATTTAGAATGTAAAGTAAGCAGTGGAAATGAAAATTCTACATAAGAGATTATATTGTGACTTGGCTTGCATATAGAACACTTTGGAAACAAATGATAAGATATTGTGTTATATTAAATGTGTGTCAAGGTTGAAGTCAGTCGAGTAATCAGAGACACGTTATTGAAAGCTAAGAAATTCTGTACAAATTTATTATTTAATTTGATAGCTAGAACACACGCATTCAGTACAAACCTTTTCACATCTGAATGCGAAACAAATTTTGCATTTAAATTGTTTGGGGAATAGGTAGTAATTCGGTGTTTTTACGTAGATATTGCTTGGGGTAGGTGTGCCATGTGTTTTTAAAGTAGTGTCTTGGGAAGAGCTTTTCCCTTACAAAAGTTATGATGCGGGGGGGGGGGGGGGGGCAGGACACGACCCTGCTCGTTTGGGGCATTGGGATTTCCAATGTGATTATGGAATTTCTTACGTGCATTTTCTACCGCAGCCTCAGTCCCAGTGACATTACAAATTACATGTACAAAAACTTCATTTAGATTTTTATTTGTGGCCAGATAAAGCCGGTTCGTTGAGTCCGATACGCGTGTTTTAAAGTGCCCTTTTCAATAAAATCCTGTTGAGGCATTGTTAGGTTTGATCATTTTTCACCAAACCCTGAAACCAATCGTTGATTTTCATCGAGGTTGTCCTTTACAATCAATGTAGTGAATTATTTATCATTATCAGTTACAAAGAGTCACAGAGGCCACTGTGGGCAGTCCACCCTTTGTAAAGGGTGCGGCTGGGAAATCCTGAAAATCAGTTTAAAGGGTGGGGCTGACAATTTTTCAGTAAAAAGGGTGCCTCTGTAAAAGGGTGGGGTCAAATATAACGGGGGGGGGTCAAACCCCACTGTCTACTATGACAACTTCATTACGTGTACATCCTGTGCTAATTGATATGGCCAACAAAAAATATTGAAATATTATATGATATATATAATTGGCACTGTTATCTTATACAGTGCCCATGTGCCAAATCTGTGATGGAAGTTTATAAATGGTACTGTGTACAGGTAATCACAAATAGTGCTTTGCGATTGATAAAAAGGGTGGGTCCAAAATTTCAGTATAAAGGGGGTGCCTCAGTAAAAAGGGTGGGGGGTCAATAAAAAAGGGTGGGGGGTCAAATAAAAGGGTTGGGGTCAAACCCCACTGCCCATATGAGAGGTATCAGTAAAAATATTTGCACTTTGGCATTTTCTGCAAGGTTGTCCTAATTTAATTATTGCCATGTAGTTTTTTTTCAACATCACAGCTCGATTATTTTATTTTAAATGAAATTCTTTTTGAAGTTGAAAGTGTTATATAATTAATTTGATCAATGATTAAACCTTATTTTTCGTTGACATTTCTAGAGCTGCAAGTATTGGCATCATTAGGTGTGTTTTAATAAGACATATTGTGGTTCGTTATTGGATCCTAGAAAATAACTTTGTATCAGTATTTATCAAGAATGGCTGATTGAATAATGGGTGATTGGTTATTATTTTGTCCATGGTTGTCCCCCAAAGTTTGGTCACGTGTGTGACCATCCTGATGGTCCAATGTGCCGAACTTTATTTTTTCCCCCCTGAGGAAATCACCAATCAAGGAAAGTGGAGTACATTATTTTTATTAGGCTTAGACTCAAGTATTAATAATGTAAAAAGGATACAGTTTGTTACGTTGACAAAAAACAGCATTGGTTGAAAGTGAAAAATCACCGGTTTTTTGGTCACAAACGTGACCGAGAATGGCTCTAATTATGTGTTGCTATGAAAGTGACTTATGAATATTTGATTGGGGATAAGCCAGAAGTGTACACTTGTGGGTCACTTGTTATGGTTGTAAACATTAAAATTGATTGTGATTTGTTTTTTTCTACAAAGTATTTGACTTCTGATATTAAATGCTGTGTCAGAGGTTGAAGGTCATCAAGAGGTCAAGTTTGACACAGACTAGAAAAATTCAAGTGCTACTAGCTGTATGTACCATTAATGTCTGTTAATCCCAAAATGCAATCTCTTGAAATTGTCCAATTTGAAGCGTAATCTACAATAGTTTAGGATGCAGAAGTTATGTGGTGCTGTGAAGAACACTTTTTTTTAACAGGACTAATTTTGCCATTCTTGATACAGTCTACAGCTTGCGCTTTGCATGCAAAAATTTCAAACCCTTTTAAATGTACCCACTTTTGTGCAGTGTATGCCAGGGTTTTTAGAGGTCCCGTTCCGTAGACAATGAGACGCGAACACAGCAGACAGGTGGTTTGTGTGGTGTGTGTGTGTGAATGTGCGTGTCATGCCGTTCATTCACACCTTTGATATTTAGAATGGTGGTTGCCAAATTTAATGTTTGTCTTTGTGTAGTTCCTGACCCAATCTTGAATGCTGCCCTTGTTGTCCTGAAGTAAAAAAAAAGAAAGTCACAGTGAAGGTCTATAGAGTTGTAGGAATAAAGAAAGTATGGATGTTTTTGATACTGTACTTGAATGGACTTTGAAAGTTTTTCTGGGGTGACGGGGTAGTTGATTTGTCGATAGTACTGAGACAAAACTTGTGGGGTAATTTGACATTTAGGGAAAATAACCACCCAACGTAAAGGCAGTCACTGGTACTTTTTCACTAACTATAAATTTCTTTTTCAATTTTTTTGCAAATGATAGTCTAGACCATCGGATGAATACAGAGTTTTTTATACCCCAAAAGAGATTGGGGCATTAATGTACAAGACTAAAGACAGTGTAATTTGTAGCCTAACCTTTAAATTTTGTGTAACTTAATCAACAAATGTGTGTGTGTGTTTTAGTTTTTTTTATTTGTTAATTATAACTCATTGAAATTAAAACCACAAAGGTCACGGACTACTGGTCAATAGGTTGGATGCTGTGGGAATAAACTCCGGCATGTATGGGCGCTGATTGGACTTAATCATTTCATGTGAGGGCTAATGCATATAAAACGCTTTTACAGCAGGGGTTCTCATTAATCTAGCTGAAGGGCCAGGAATGCCCAAACTATTTGGAAGGTCCCTACTTGAGGGCCAATACACATGAAAATTTCTTAGGTTTTCCTTTATATTTTAGAGCAAGTTGGCGGGCCAAAAATCAATGATTGGAGGGCCGGATTTGGCCCTCGGGCCGCCTATGAAGACCCCTGCTGTACAGCCATGCAAAAATAAAAATTTTGAAATATATTGAGAACGCAACAAGAGCTTTTTGAGGCATCTAGCTATTGTGTCGGCCCAAAAAAGAAAGTTTGTCTAAGCTCCCTGTACATACTATAGCTCAAAACCCTAAAGGTCCATGCATACTTCACTGCATTGCTGCATGGAGATTGAAAAATTGATTAAACCATCTCTGACTCCATGCATGCAGCAATGCAGTTTCGAATTGCATTGGCTGCTTGCTGGGTTTTGAAAAAAAAAAATCAGAGATGGTTCCATCCTCATGCAGTGAAGTATGAATGGATTTTAAGTGGCTATGAATTTTTTAGTCAAAAAGCTATGTGCTCTGCCCAATTTTTTTATTTCCTTTTAAACTACTGTTTTTTCCTTGACCGTTTTAAAAAAATGTTAAAAAGTTCCTGAACTGTAAAAAAATTCAGTAAATGTGATATTTTATAACACCTATGTGATCTGAAGACAATCTTTTTCTGTGCTTCCTAATAAATGTTTTTTGTTGACTCACTATTTCTTACCTTGGTATTTGGCTACAGATGGTCCTTGGAAAAGGTGTTTTAATTCATTTATATATTTCAATATAAAACAAGCTGAATTTTAATCTATGCCTCCAATACAAAAAAAAATTTTGTAGCAATAAGTTACGCGTAATCCTTTCAGATGGGGATATTATTTTAATTGAAAGCTTTATAATCGGTGCAAAAATCACACAAAAGTCACTTTGTTAAGGACACCTGATTTGTAAAATCTCTTTTGTGCCTTTAATACTTTGCTACCCATCCATGACACCTGCATCACAGTAATCCCTATCGATCATCTGGATCAATGACAGATGGTATGAGCAAGGTCTCCTCTACTTGAACCTAAAGCAGTTTTTGTGGACAGCCCCTCTATCAAGCCCAAAGGATGTGACCTTGATAGGAAGCAGGTCAACTCTCAAACAGACTCATACTGGTCGTTGGTCGTTACAAAGAACTTCTTCACAAGATCGGAGTAGAACCAATCACCGAAAACTGTCGATTGATGGAACCACAAACATTAGCCACATCATAGATTACTGTGAGGTTTACAAGTCCCCAAGAGGAATTCCAGGCCTGACAACCTGATGAAAACTACAGCTGTTAAAGACGGATCTATCCACTGTTATTTTGGACTTGCACGAACGAACGACGAACTTGAAAAATGCTGAACTTTTTTTGGCTTCCTTACCACCTCTTAAGCAGCGCTGCCCGTAATGTGTAAAGGAAAAGGGGGTAAAATCTTCACCACGTTACTGCTACTACAGCAATATTTGATCATTTTTTTTTTTTCCTTGCCGGTGGCAGAGCGACTGGCAACACAATTGCATCTCTATGTTTAGCTCTTTCATTCTGGGATGATACCCTGACAAGAGCACATGCAAAGTTTGTATTCTGCTGCACAAGTCTGACAGAATATTTTTTTTCTCTATCTGTTAAACAAACCCTTTTGTTAGAAATATTTTGCAAATTTGAAAGATGTTTGCCAGGATTTTTACAAAGTATGGTCAGTTGTACAGGCAATTCCGCTTGGGGTGATTTGGTGATTTAGGAGAGGTCTTTATATGCAGTCAGCAGCTCAAACCTATGGGTTCTACATGGGTGGCCAAATTAACACGGCTGTCGCCTTGTCGCGATTTAAGCGCATTTGGAGTGTCGCGGTTGGCTTTTTGCACCAACTCAACGTGTCGCGTGTCGATTTTTATTTTTTTGTGCCATCGGATATCGATCATTTATTGGCAGCGCATGTTGGGAGTTTTCTGCCTACAAATGGGACCAGGAACATCCGCATTTACGGATGAGCGTTGACCGATTTGTTGGCAAAAAACCGAGGCCTCTGTTTAGTATGATAAATTAGTATTATTTACGTCCAATTTGAGCTGAAAAATGTGGAGAATCAGTTAGGAATCCAGATTGCGATAAATCCCGGGATAACATTAACTTTATCACATCGTCACATGTCTCATTTCATCGGAAACATACGCGGTTAAGTACGTACAGTCCCTCTGTTTTAGGAAATCTCTCTTGCATGCGCCGTCTAAAAAAAACGTTGTGCATGGCATGAATAATTAATCATCACCAGTCTTTGGGGCTATTTTGGGTTAAATTTAATAAGGTCCGACATGTTTAGAGCCAAAGCCTTAGCTTGTTTAAAGGACGAGCAACGAACAAGTTGCGAATGTGCCAACATGTCGATTTAGTCAAGTGCTAAGCACGAAAACATTTATTCTACCAACATCGATGTCGTTTGACATTTAAAGTTGGTTTTTCCAAAAATTCAGTGTGTCAGATTATAAGCGCTGAAAAATATGTCGAACAATAAAATTGATATTTATATCATGAAATGTGTCGCAGCCATCTGTAAAAACTGTCTTCAATGCACGTGCGCGGATTGACTTTGTGTTGCTAATTGCAATTGGGCCGGTAGACTCTTTCTGCTGCCATTTTACATGCTATGCAGTTAAGAGGTGTTAATGAAGTTGCGAAGTAGACCAACCCGACATTCGCGATGAGGTATTGTTGACAAACAATTTGCAGCGGAGGGGGATTTCCCGAAGAATTTTGCATCATATGATCGGTCGCGGGATTCACAACAATCCCTCTCACGATCAAAAGACAGGGGTGGTAATACAAGTTGTAAATAAACATTGACTCAAAAACAGAGTCGAATCTAATCTCTATTTGTTTGTCTATTCATAGTAATTTTTAATCACATCATTATTATGCTTGCTTAAGTAAGTAGCCACGATTAAAGATGATGGTACAAACTTTTTCTCATCGGGCTGAGTTACCCTGTTAAGGAATGGAAAACATCCAAGCATTCTATGTTAATTAGAAGTAAACAAAAACAAACAGGGGTAAATAAGTTTGTAAATAGTCCAAATTTATTTTTTTGGAAAAAAATCATTTAAAAATACAAACCTAGATTTGACCCTTCAATAATGATAATGTGTTTTAATGCTCAAATTTGTAATTTCATATGACTGAACGAGAAATATGGCGGCGGGACGCGCGGCTGCTTGGAAGCTGCCGGGCAGTGCCGGAAGTTGCTACAAACAATTTCATTACAGAGATGAATTATTAACCCGATTATTAAAAAAAGTTAACAAATATTACTGATACTGTCTTCAGGAATTAGTGAAACTAAAAGACTCTCAGGCCGTCCGGGAAGATCGCGTTTTGGAAGGTATTTTTCGTACGTCCGTAGACTTCCATCGCTTGTAAGTTGTTCCCACAAGTTGGGTTGTCACGATGTCACCGCATACGAAGTTATGAAAGTGTACGTCGGTTTTTAATTTTCCCCAAAAAGTCGCGTGTCGAACGATAACAGTAATTTTTGGA
>JAMKCH010053344.1:0-10087 GCA_023653785.1 Ophioderma brevispina
AAGCAACCTATAAAGGATATTATCATGTTTTGAGGAGTCCAAGTGTGTGAAAATATCGGATCCAAAACATGATAATGATAAAATTGGATGATTTACGCCCAATATTAATTGGTCTCGCTATATAATAAGTTTTAAAATATTGCTCGCTCAATATTTTTGCAACTCATAGCTTGACCAATTAATTTGGGCTTAATCGATCCAATTTTATCTCAAAATCGGATATTTTCATCATTACTGTCCGTATGAACACTTACTACAACACGTAATTGAATGGAGATTCAAATCTTTGAACAGTTCTGTTTTCTTCCTTTTCTGTCAATTTTGCAGTTGGAAAAGATAGCTTTTGACAATTCTATAGACTTATCCTTCAATTTTAAGCTATTCCTACAAAATTCAAATATTTTGACTCTTTTGGGTGGATCACTGATAGTGTCTTTAACCCTCGATGTTCTGTAGCCGATTACAACAACAACTCACGAGCCCCAATTTGGTAACATCTTTTTTTCCATAATTAAAAAAAAATATTTATTTGCATTACAATATTCGGAATCCGTATGAAAAATACCTTTGAGTCCAAACAAGCCTAGTCTTAGATCATTGGTGTTTGAGATGGTATCCTAAATAACCACAGAAGACATAGCGGAACCCACAGACTTATGTTCTAGGGCGAAACGGTTAAGGATAGAAGATATACGTGCTCAGAGGCCGTTCTGGAATGGGGAAAACAACACTATTCGTCACCACATGAGTGACCCTTAATTTACAAAAAATATTCCCTAATTATTTGTAGCACTAGATGATTGGTAAAGCCACTTCTCCCCGAAGATGAGTATGACACATACTTCCAATCCTTATTGATAATTGCATTGACTGTATATCACGCCTTCATGAGCAATTTTGTCACAGTATGTTAGCTCGGCTCCTGTCAAAGAGTCAAACTGCCTTGGCAACAAATTTAATCAATATTTCCACTCGGCCACCAATTAAAAATAATCGTGTTTCATTGTGAGTGCTTTTTAATAATGGTAATATTTTGGACAGCAAGGGTGAAAATTATGATAGGAAAAGATTAAAAACGCAACTTCTATTCTTGAAGAAATTACAATCTTTCAATGAAGTTTAAGGTAAAAATAAGAAAGAGCTTTATTTTGTTTTCATTTGTAAAATCGAACTGTATCCTGGTGCAGAAAATATTCAGATAATAATGTATTCTTAATGCTTTCCAACTTCATGCAAATTAGACCTGTTAAGGTAAATAAATTTATGGATTTGGATTTTCCAAAATAAAATTTTATTTTGCGACACGTTTAAAGCTGAAGCGGAATAATAACAAATAACAACTTAGTAGTGGTAATTGACTGAATTAAAGTTATTGACATTTGAAAAAGGTATTATCAATTCCGCGCGCAAAATAGAAAGGAACCACTTCAATAAATATGGTATACGTTCTAACCAAAGCTATTAACTTGAACAATTCAAAACACCTTTGGAAGAGAAGGCAATAATCATTTATATCAAATACCTTGTTTATATCAATAGAATCTATTATATATTATAATATCAACATCAAAATCTGATTATGTTTCTCACATTTCAAATTGTGAAATTTTCTTTGTAGGACACAATGGACGTAAATTATAATTACAGGTGTTTTTTCTGTTGAATTTCCATTTTCTTGGAATATGAGGGTTTTATATTTATTCCATAATAGTACAGTAGTAATTGGGTTGATACAGTACGTCTATGTATTTTTAAAGAGCGTTATAACAAGTAATCATGCCGTAATGAAATTGAATTAACTTACGGCCATTGACTTCTTTCATTTAACAGTGATCATTACACTCATCTTACCCATTGTCGTTAGAGCATTAACCAAATTCTATGTTCCATTGATGACTTTACCTACTGGACACTGTCAGCCGATCTGATTGGTTATTCATGGGGTAATGTGATATAAATAGCCAATTAGAGACACGGTACGAAAAGCTCAAAGGTGCATAGAGATAATGTTGAAAGTCTAATTTGATTGGTTACTCAGAGGTTATAACATGGTACATCAAGAAATAGACCAATCAGATATACTGTAAGAAAGTTGGTAGACCTCAGAAGTTAAACATTTCTTGTATCCCCACATGTCATCTTGTTCCTGCACATAAATAATACGGGGAACGTCCACATATCGCGCGAATCCAGGGGCGGCGCCAGGGTAAAATCATAGGAGGGGCAAAACATCATAGGGGGGGGGCAAAACAGTACAAAATGAACTCATTTTGGTTAAAAAACCCTAATTTTTGCGTAAAACGGCTGTTTTTCCTAAATTTTGAAAATCTCAGGGGGGCGGCCGCCCCCCCTGCCACCCCCCTGGCGCCGCCCCTGCGCGAATCCACTATCACTAAAGGTACTCTGTGCAAAAAGATATGTTAAAGGTCTAATTTGATTGGTTACTCAGAGGTAATGACATGGTACATCAAGTAATGGACCAATCAGATACTCTGTAAGAAAGTTGGTAGACCTCAGGTGTTAAACATTTCTTGTATCACCACATGCCAGCTTCTTCCTACACATAAATGGTACGAGGAACATCCGCATATCGCGCGAATTCACTATCGCTAAATGTACTCTGCTAACAAATACTCATTGAAAATCCATCAGTTATAGACACTTATTGTTTTCTTTTAAAGAGGCATTTTATCTTTTAGGAATATATTTCAGATATTTAAATGAAAAATATAGCACACGCTTTCTATAATATTATTATTAATAATATTTTTTTCATTAAATGCCCACTCGCGAATATTCACATTTGCTATTTCCAAATCATTGTAGCGTCTCAATCTGTTGTGTTATACTACAAGACAAAATCAGTCTTGTTAATATCAATGAAACTTAATATTTACAAAACCAACAGTAAAAGATGTGGGTGGAATGTGGGTCAACAGTGAGATAACAATCGTAATACCCGAGGAGATGACGTTTATATAGCACATTTGCAATATTTAGACTTAGGTAAATCTGTGGATAACAGAATTTTATTTTTAAGTGTCCCTTTTTGTGACGAAGAAAATTGAATCAACTAGCGTAATTGATGGACTTTTTGTCCAGTCAGTCCTGTCTTGCGCGTAGGCATGCACAAGCATTTCGTCACAAAAATGTAGCTGATTCTGAAAGTGTAGGAGTACGGTATTGTAGAGCAATATAATCCAGCTAAGTAAAGAAACGGAAAACGGCTGAGAATTGTATGTTTTATCACAAGGTCGGCATCTTCGTTTGTTACCGAAAATGAAGACGAAACAGACAGTAAATACGTGTGTTTTCGCATTAACCTGTTGTTCTTGGTGTGTCGTTGCTCATCAGAAACTGGGTCTGTCGTCAATGCTCATAGCCATACACCACGTCTCATGTCTGTCGCCACATTCCTACAACAGAGAGACACCTTATTTGCGTAACAGAGAGCCAACCCACCTTATTTACCTATGAGCCGCGTATTATCAACCAGATCATACCCGTCGGGACTATAAAAGCCGGGAACTAACCTTAGGTAAGAAACGTAGCGTAATGTGGGGTTAGGGTTAGGGTAACAGTTTGCTTCAGGAAGACAGCCAAGGGACGGTCGTATTAGGTAATGCCTTTAAGAATTTTGAGATAGACATAGGTATATGGAGTTCTTGCACAGGATGTGTTGTTCATAAGTTGTTGAAAGGATAGTATAGAACGGGGCGTTTGTAGGCATTAAGGGTTACTCAGCGGAGAGTATGTGGTGAGAGTTTAGGATGTTGGATGTTGTTGCTATTGAATTATTTTTTCAGGATAAAACCAATTCTACGTATTTCTCCAATGAAGTAGAAAAGCGTCATCAAAGTCTCATTATGTTGGTGTACGGTATTCAACAATATTAGATACTAACTTTTACAAACAAATCTCCTTTTTGGGGAAAAATCATACCAAAAAAAGGGAGGTTGTGGGTTTCGGTTTTAGCGTTATTTATGGGCAATTTCCCATAAAACACAGGCAGAATATTCCAATACCATTAATCATTACCTAAGGTTTAAATGTTCTGGTTATGTTTGAAAATAACGGTAGCGATTTCATTCTTTATATCGCATTTTTGAACGACTGCAAGTTATAACAGGTACCGGAAGGTATTGAACTGACTTTATACTAAATATTTAAGGGGGCGAGTAGTATATGATCTTAGGAATGAAACTGGTTACAAAAAATTTAGTCAGATTGTGTGTTTAATTACCACACTATATACAAAGAGGGATGCTATCTCTTTGCGGTGTAGTGTTAATTGTCCAATGTCGACCAAAATTATTATCCATGGGGTAATATGAAACAATTCCATGCTAAAAAGAATGAATAGCATTGTTTGTTAGTGCTTTTTTGGATGATATTTTAAAAGAGAAGAGTTATGCATCTAATTATTTAATATTTTGAACTAAAATACTCTTCCGGGGTCACTACATTCGCTTGTCGAGTGTAATCTTAACAATTATCGCAAAATAGAATTCAAAGTAATTGAAAAGCAATGGAATTCTTTAAAAACATTAAAATTATCAAAGTCATGAGTTGGTATTTTTTTATATCAAAATTATTAAGGGTTGCACGCTCTACAAATACAGAGGACCCTAGGAATCGCATTTTAAAATGTGATGTTAAAGTCTGCTAGATAATTAACATACTACAGCAGGATATTACAAAAAATATGTTCATTATTTTGACATGGAATTGGTTCTATGGGTTTACTGATGACAGTAAATAATCTGTGTTAAAAGTCAGGGACGAATAAGGCGACCAAGTGCGCGTCTGACGTAATTTGACGGTGCAGAACAAATGTCGGTCTTGAAGAATAATCTGTGAAACAGTTTAAACAAAACGTTACTGACAAGATTATTGTGTCCGTACGTCAAAAACTCTGACTCAAACAGGGCATTTTGGAACCATTTTAAATCAATATTTTGTTCGAAATATGCCCCGTCCGGACTACACATTCAAACCAAACGCTGATTGACAAACCTTGACATACGCGCAATTGGTTGGATAATTCTGTCCTTGACTATAGTAGAAATTCAAAGCCCAAGTGTGTCGACATGGTAATTTTATAACACCCAATTATAGTTGGGCATTCTATTTAACGTGGAGGATGTTGTTCATACAAAAAATATTAAGGAACCACATAGTATAATAAGAAATTCTGCGTTTAAAAAAAGAATTTAAAAAAGTCCGCTTATATTTTCTCCCCATTGAACATGGCTGAAAACCTGACAAGATTCAGCGTTCCCTTACAGCGAAGTGAAAACTGTCGTCAGCAATACTCGTCTACTCTCTAAATGCAATCTTTCAGAGTGTCACTCGCAAATTAACAGGGATTGAAATAAATCCCAAAAGATTGTGATTAGGGACCAATCCATTTTTAGATTAAATTCAATCTATAGATTTTAAAATTTCTAAACTATAAGATTTAATTTAAATCTACAAAACTAGATTGGTCCCTCTAATCCAATCTTTTTGGGATTCTTTTTAATCTTTGTAATTTAGAGTGTGACTACAGGGTCCATTCTAAAGAGAGTGAAATTTCTCACCATTAGAGAATGTACTATCTGTTAGCAAATCCTCTTTGTAAGAATTTAAAAAAATATAAATTAAAATCATTTGTTAATTATTAAGTTTATTAGAGTTGAGACCCAAAAACTATTTTTCAAAAGTGTGACATTTCACTCCTTTTAGAGTGGGTCCTGTAGGACTTCGATGAGTTAGTTTTTCACATAGTGATTACTATATGGATAAGCATAGTATATAAAAAAAAAAGATTTGTTTGAAATTTGGGGGCGCCCTCCGTGTGCATTGTCTGAAGTCAGCCTTTAACTGATTCCCAAATACTGTGAGACAAGACAAAATCCAGGTCGCACTGCAATGGATATTATTATTTTGTAAGTAGAAACGGAACCCAAGCCCACGTTCTTGGCCCTGGTTGTGAAGTGGTGTTTATATATGTTTCAACCTTTGTATGACTAGTGATGGTTTTGAAAAAATCAACGTGTTATTGCGTTTAGACGGGCACGTGCACTAAAAGTACTGAGCTTTTTAGATACCTCTAGTGCACAAAATAACCCAACTGCGTGCGCTACGGCAGACAGTTAAGGAACATTTACATTTTTGAATTTATACGGTTAAACATTTTTGTTGCAAGGATTGTGAATTTCGCAAAACAACAGCTGTCATCCTTGGAATTCATTATCGAAAGCAAAACTCTATATCTATGAATGCGGAGTCTTACCAAGGTTTTTAAAAGGGACCGGCTGGATTAATTACAAAGGTGCTGGGTAGATTTCATTCACTTCAGTAAATGATTTTGACTATATTAAGGGAAAACAAACGTCATATTTACACACTACTAATTTTCGAATTACATGCGTTACAACATGCAATCATGGGAGGAGGACCTATACAAAATAGATATATCCTCTCGTATGCAACTCTAAATAAACAAGCTAAATAGAGGAGAAAAATAATGGAAGTGGTTGGTGTTGGACGGGGGTGTTGTTTGGTGGTGGGGGGGGGTATTGGGTGGGGGTGAGGGGGGTGGGTGGTGACGGACAGGCGGCGGTGGTGGGATGGTGGGAGGACGGATGCCGGAAGCTCCGGCGGACAGCGGGTGGTGGTCGGTAGTGGTGTGGTGGCGGTTTGGTGGTGGACCGCGGCGGTGGGGGCAACGAGGGGAGGTGAGGTGGGGGGTGGGGAGGGGGGGGGCGGGTGCGAGGCCAGTGGGGGTGCGGAGGGGGGTATGTGGGTGGTGGGGTGGGGGGGTTGGGTCGTGGTGGTGGGGGAGGCAGTGGTGGTGGTGGATGGGGGTGGGATGGGGTTGGGGGGTGGTGGTGGTGGTGATATGATGATGTATTTTAAGTCAAACTGTTTAGGTGCTTACGGATTCTGATTTCAGTTTTGCCCTTGTATGATCAGTATATCATAAGCAAGGAGATTACTAGCACTCTCAAGTTCTTTCCAGATGGTAAACCATACAGATCCGGTCGTTTTAAGAGCCGCCATCAACGGTTTTGAAGACAGCCAGTGTCAGGAATGGACTGTAATTGGTTTGGATTCTTATGACGTCACCAGGGAAAGGCGTTACTTGCGTGGATTACGCCGACAATCGTTCAAGGCCCCATTTGATATATGTAAGTTGAACCGAATTGAAGTATAGGTACATGTGTTTTTTGGTATCATTTTTCCACTGCGGTCCGGTAGTAGGTAGTAGTAGCGTTATACAGTTCTGTGGAGTCAAAATGTGATTTGTTCCAAATATCCTTGCCAATTTTTTCTTGTTCAACTTTGCTAAGGTCGGTAGCTGTTTTTAATTGTAACATTACTTCAAAAGTCCATTTTTAATAGCTTTTCACTAGGAATTTTGAATTTTGTATTTTGGTTCAGCATTCATATCTGACACTCATTTAAATAAAGGCCCCTCAGCATTTGACTTTGTACAAGATTTCTATGTTTGGGTAGTTGAAGCGCAAATTTCAAGTGGGATACCTTATGTGTGCTTTACACACTCTGGTAGATAAATGGTAATAAATGCCCCAATGGGTATAGTCAGGTAGAACCTTCATGTGACCGTACACTTGAGTATATATTACAATTTTTTTGCTGAAACATTATACGATAGGGTGTGTAGAAGAGAATCTGACGGGTGCCACCTGGGCATCCTTGGGATTTGAAATCCAAGATGGCGTCGCCATTAATGTTAATTAGTATATTCAACCCTATATTATCGAATTATGGATTTAATAGATATACTATATGATCCAAAGAACAAGTGTATGGGCACTTGTAAATTAAGTAATACTTCAATTCAAAATGGAAGCCAAAGCCAATAATTTTAAAATATGCCCTATTACCGCAAATACCTGCGATAAAAAATAGATTAAACTACTTAAGGTTGTTGTTAGACACACATTAAATGATATTTCTATATTTTTAAAATTGTAACATGGCGTCAATCAATATGGCAGCAAAACATGTGAACATCTTCAAAACATACTGAACAAATTTATAAGTATTTACAGCCAGTCAAAGCGAAATCATGTGACAATGACATTAGAAATGTATATGTGATTTCCTTACCAATGTACAAACATACATTTCAAATTGTTTTAAATGCGCCAAAATCGAAATAAAACCAATATGGTGCACAGTTTTCAAAAATACCATAGGAATTACATTTTTCACATATATTGCACTCAATTATAAATTTAAACATTTTTTATTCATCGGGATTACATGGTATCACTTGGTTATGGATCATAGGTACTTTCTAATTGTTTCATTGACACAATAATTTATACTTGAAGGTAATATTTAGACATTGTTGTCAAGTGTTTTTGAAGATATTTCACGGTTTGGCTGCCATATTGATTGACGTCATGTACAACTTAAAAGTAATAGATACATTTATTGTATTAACAAATTACTCTAGGTTAACTTTATGTTTATTTTTATCCAGGTATTTGCTGTTTTGTTATATGGCATATTTAAATTGATTAGATTGGGCTTCCATTTGAATGTGAATATGACTTAAGTACAAGTGCCATACACTTGTTCATTGGAATCTTATAGTATAGCTAGAACTCATGAGGTTGATTAATATAGTGGTTGGCTATATAATTATTATTATGGCGACGCCATCTTGGATTCTCAAAACAGGCACCATTACACACCCCTAATCTATCATTTCAGGCAAAAACAGTGTGTATATACTCAACTTTATGGTCAGGGCATAATTTGGGACCATATCTACCCGACTAGTATAACCAGGCCGTTATTAAGTTGAGATTAATGCAACAACAAGTGCAATTATTTTGGATGTTAGAATTCTTCAAGGTTTGGAAAGAACTCGTTTTTAACTAGTTAACTAAGGCAAAACAAAAAAGATATTTGAAATAATACACACCAAAACCAGGTTTCATTTAGTGATAAAGTCAGACTTTGGAACAATTTCTTTCGTGATAAAATTAATACTGTTTGTGCTTCACTATGGTGAATATAAATGAAACAAACAAGAAAGTTCTTCGCTATCTAGTTTTTCTGGATACTGGTTTGTGAATTACATGTTAACATGTTTACTCATCTTCTATGGTTTACTGTACTAAATTTGTACTCGGGCATGCGGGAGCTTTTGGTTAACTTTAAAATAAAACTGCCTTGAAGTCCCGGGTTTGAAATGGTGATTAAGAAGTAATTATTTGTAATATAAAGTACATAGTAATATTCTAAAAAGATTTCAAATATTTTAATATTGTTGTTTCATCGGGGAACAACTCATTTTGCTCAACTGTACGTGAAATAACTATTCGTTTATAATTAAGGCACTATCAGCGATCCACCCAAAGATGTCAAATATTTGTAGTAGTCCTCGAAAAGTAAAAGATAAATCTTTTTAAAATCGAGAGCAAGTTATTTTTTTTTCAAATGCAAAAAATGCCACAAAAACGAAGATAGAAAAAATAGCACTGTTCAAAGATTGAATTTCTCTCAATTAAGTGTTGTAGAAAGGTCAGTTACGAACCTGTGGTAACGAAAGTAATTGACTTACAATATTGATTTGTCTGTATTACGTTGCTGGATAACTTTAGGGTATGTTAGGATGCTATACAGACATGCAAAAAAATCTGAGTTTGATTATTTTTTATTTTCTGATGGGAGTCTGTAACATTCCTGATGATCATTCAACAATTCAATGATAACATTGTCAAGGTGCCTATTGCTGTAGTGTACTGAAAACAGTCATACGAGGGATTTAACAAGTTGAAGTTAAAGAACCACAAGACATTTGATGATTATTATCTAAGGAATTCTGATCGGTACTCATAGTTTGGAGGCTACAGTGAGTGTAAACGCCTGAGTTTATGTGTAAGAATAGATCGTTGTCGGATGAAGTAAGTTTATTGTTTCAGGGTTTCGGAGTGACCCAAAAGATCCAAAGGTTTTTTAGAGGTCAATTTGGAGTAGAAATGCCGTCGTCTGACCAGCAAATTGGTCAAAAGGGACCGCTGACCTGAGTATAGAAACAATCCGAGGTCAAAGGGACACA
>JAMKCH010053345.1:0-11236 GCA_023653785.1 Ophioderma brevispina
TATGCAATAAGCATGAAACCAACCTTTCTCATTACTATCTCCACATTCAGTACACTGAATCCATTGGACATTTTTTGGATCCACAGATGCTGGATTAGATGCTGTAAGGGCACACAAGGCATTTCACAAGACTCTCTGGAAAGTCCATATTTACCTTTTTTCTTTGTCTTGGCCTTTGCCATAGACACTAACAGTTCTTCTTGAGTAAGAGCGGCTTGTGCTTCTTGACTTTCAATTTCAGCACATTTAGCTTTCTCCGATACTTCTTGCCACTGACGGAACTGTTCTCATCGCTAACCATAATGGCCATGGAGTCATTGATTGCGTCTGTTATCAGCACTTTAAATTCCTGCGAACGAAGGATGTTCTGGGAGAGCTCCAATGGTTCAGCAGTGAGTTTGGGCGGCTCTGCGATGACCGTAGTTCCCGTTAGATGTACTGTGGGCTGTGGGTTCTCGGAATTCGGCTTTGGATTCATTCAAGACTTCAAGGCTCTGGCTTGCTTACAGGCTTCTGCTGCCTCTCTGCATTGTTCACACTCCTTCTCCAGCTCATTCCACTGGTCCTCTTGCCAGAAGTCGTCAAACTCGCAGGGGTTCGACTGGTTACATGGCCGGCACATGATACATTCGTTGTGCGGGTCATGAAATGCTGTGGAATAAGGCACCAGTTACCATACGGCCTCCTCCCCATTGTTGTTCCTGCAAATCTGCAAAGTCTTGAACATATTGACCAACTGAGCATTTTGATGGCCAATTTGTATTGTCCACCCATGTAACCACTGTCATCTTTTGTCTCACTGCTTTGTGGTATGCCTTCGGAGTCTCATAATTCGGCCAAGGTGATGTTACACCACACACATGGGTAAGTGGCGGATGGACCCATATGCCCAAGATTTTTACAAATTGCTTCATAATTTCCGAATAGAAAAGTTCTTACTTTTTTCTCCTCCCCAGCAACCAGTATAGTCTTTTTTGTTGCAGATCAGTTAGCTGCTATTAGTATATATCAAACACCTTATGCAAATTTTGTTTAGGGTGTTGAAATTTACACAACTATCTCTCTATTACAAGTAAAATGGAATGACAGTGTTAACATTTTCAAAGCAAAGAATCATAATTGCTTTTTCCAGGCTTAAAATTGTTTGATATACATGATCATTTGGTGTTGGTTTCCTGTGAAAATCACCATATCCTTGATGTTTTATTGACTGGCATAAGTCAGTTATAACATGGTATCCCAGACCCTTTCCCTTCTCCTTCTCAGTACTACTTGCACTTGTTGATACCTCTAGCACCAGTGTAAACATTGAAATCAGGTATATCCAGTATTGGCTTCCGCCAATACCCATAATTTGATGGCTTATTTTTGATGTACTGACGAATCCCCGATCTGTGTTTCGATCGTACTATTCTCTCATCAGCTGACAGAAACATTTTAGGTTTATAAAGCTTGCGACATGTACATTTGAAATGATCAATCGGGTAAGATAACTTCAAAAAGACTTTTTTTCTTATCTTTTTGTGGTGAACTCACGTCAACTCGATTCCATTGTATATAAGCCAAGCCAATATTTATCAGATCTCATCTGGCAAAATTTTGTAGCTCACATTACGATAGACCGTTATATAAGACGGCTTTTTATTAATGCTTGGCATACGTGTTTGAAAACTGCAAATTTTACTCTTAATCTCTAATGTACAAAACAGTTTGAATGTCAATTGCTGCTAGAAAATTTTTCTTTATGTTTATGGCAAACGAAAATAAAAAACCCTGTTTTAACGGCCCCTGCCGACCGACCCTGATTTGTCATTTGGCAGATTTTTCTTTTTTTTTTAGTTTTTCAAAAATCATATAAATCACCTGTTTTTTAGAAAGCCCAAATTTATAAATTTTTGGCTAATTTTTTTAGAAAATTTGTTTGTAAACAAAATCCATTTCTCTTTTTCAGTTTGGAGTCTATTTTAGCCAATGTTGACCTCCAGAAAAGAAAAATAAATATAAACAAAAGAAAAAAAATCGCCCGACCAGCGACCGACCCTTACTCTTAAGGTTCCGCTCGCCCGTAAAACAGGGTTTTTGTCTTTTTTCGTCGCCTATCTCTGGTGATAAACAGAATCTGCGGTCTTGGTTGCACTGATGGTTTGAATTTCAAACGCCTGTTGAAATACCTCCATCATGAAGGAATCGCCATAGGACTCAATTCACTAAAGAAAAGATAAACAAGGACAAGGAAGTTAGAAATTTTAACCAATTTATGTGCCTTGCTCATCAGTACAAATTGAGGGAATTAGGTTCCAAGGATAAGTAAAAACGAGAATAGAATTCTCATCTTCCATATGGTCAACTGAAATTATTTTATAGTGTGTGTTCATAATCCCTGGATATGGAACTTTTATAGCGCGCGTAGCTCTTTGTGTTAAAAAGTCATTTCATGGCAATCCAACAGTGCGTCGTATTGGCGGGAAAGCAGGCGTACATAGTTAAATGTCCAAGGGATTTTTGACAAATCCTATAGTCGGATTTTTTTCATGGCCAAATAAACTTTGGCCAGCGAACATGTTGTTAACTGGGAGTAAAAGCACACACCTCAATGCAATGTCAAAGTGTGGCGGCCAAACCAATGTGTAGCCTATGCCAGGGTGTGTTCTGCAGATTGTCCAGAATTGAATCCACCCTCTAACATGCCCTATGCCATGGTAAAGGTCAACTTCCATTATACCATTTCAGTGGCAGCGCACAGACCTCTTTCTGGGGGGGGGGACGCAAAGGAAATCTTGGGGGGGGCAAAAGTTGAAATTCTGGGGGGGGGAAATATGGAAAAATTTGGAAATTATAATCAAACCTGGCCAAAATCGTGATTTTGGCCCCAACTCGCCTAATTTTGCCCAAAATCCTTCATTTTTCTTTCGGCTAGGGGGGAATGAAAAAAATTGGGGGGAATGCCCCCCTTGCCCCCCCCCCTATTTGAGAAAAATAGACAAACAACTTCCCTCCTTGCTTAAGCTGGTTTCATTCATGGCTTTCCCAAAGGCCTTTCTCCACTCACTTCTTCTGTCTGCCATTGTGGTTCTTCAGTGGCAAATCATTTTCGGGATCCAAGTTGTAATGTTTTGGTAAAAGCCGCTTTCTTGCAAGTTTCACTTTATCTAGAAAAGTGTTATATTTTATGAAGTTTGATTTGTAGTTACAATTTGAAGAAAATATACAAAACAATTCCCTTACTTCCTTTGATAAGTGGTTTCATTCCTGGTTCTTTTCTCACAAAGCTTTCTCACTCACTTCTTCTGCCATCGTGTTTCTTCAGTGGCAAATCAATTTTTGGGATCCAAGTTGTATGTTTGGTAAAGCAGCTTTCTGCACGTTAACTTTTCTAGAAAAGTGGTTATTGATCTTTATGAATTTGATTTGTTACAATTTGAGAAACAATAGTACAAAACAAATTCCCTTCCTTTGATAAGCTGGTTTCATCAGTGGCTTTCCCAAATCCCTTTGCTTTCTCCAACTCACTTCGTCTGCCTCGCCGTTTCTTCCAAAAAAAGTATCAAATCATTTTAGAGCAGCTTTTTTTTGTTCCTTGCAAGTGACTTTTATCTAGAAAAGTGGTTGGTTTTGTATTTTGGGTGTTGCGTATTGTGTGAGTCCCCAGGCAAATCGCTTTAGTCGATCACATGTCTGTGGAAAAATCACAGATTTCTCTAATTCTGAACGGTGTAAGAAGAGAGTAATTCAACTCTAATTCTTCGCAATAACTTCAAACTTGCAATAAATTTCTTACTCTCTGTTGTCCTTTCCTGAGCAACAGCACGTAGTATGTCCTTCCTTGTAGCGTTTTTTCTGACCCACATTCTAGTATGGCATGAAAGTATTAACAGAGACCCTCATAAGTCTGGGTAAGCTCAGATCTGTCAGGCGATTGAACTCCTTGTAAAGCTGAAAAGCAAAAAATAAATAATATAAAATAAATAAAGAGATGAAAAATACAATAAATAGAAGGCAAGCTATCAGGAGAATGCATGGCAGGTGAAAAGACTTAGAAATCACTGACTAATGTAGACTAACAGGGGCATTTCGTGATAGCCTCATCCCTCCGCTTCAAATCTTATAACAAATTTATTCTAAAAAGTGTCTGCCTTTATGTTGCAGATGTGAGTACTTGGGAAGAAATTTGTAATTTTGTAATTTCTGGTATTGGTAAATGGACATAAAAAGTGGTTTTTGTGACAATGTGTAGTGATAGACATGTTTAATCCAAGGAAAAAACTGCCATTTTGTGGGGTCAAACTTTTCTCAAGGTTTTATGTTCCTAAACTCATACTCTTTAAATTACGCTGGGCGCACCCTAAATTTTCCTAGAATCCAAGATGGGCCGGCAAAATTACCAAAATTGGTCACCAAAATTACATTAAATTACATAATAGTATGTTGCAAATTGTCATTTTCATATTTTCCGGGGGTTCAGAATCTTTGACCTAGTACTTAAAATCCTGCTGAAGCACTATCAGATTGATCTCAATCCAAGATGGCGGCCAAAATCCAAAATTAGTGGATGAAAATTAATTAATTTGAACTATACGGCCTATTAAGTTCCACTTTTATACTTTTTCTGGTGGAGTGTTATTCTGAACTTAACTCATTTGCCTGAGCTACAGGCTACCTAATTTAGTCTCATAATCAAAGATGGCACCCCAGAAATGGGTACCAAAAGTATTTACTTAGTTGTATAGTGCATGGGAGCTTCCGATTACAAGTTAATTCAGTATGTTGTCCATCCTAAGTGGATCTTTCAAATTCCCTGAAACGCAATCCGTTATAGGCTCTTGAATCCAACATGGCGGCCAAAATCCAATTGGCCATCAAAATTACATTAATACATAAAGATCAAGTAACTTGAAACAAAACCATTATTTGCAGATTTTTTTCAGTTGTTCTGCTATCCTTGACCTCTAATGGACTAAAAAGCCAGCTGAAGCACTACTCATGATTCAATCTCAAAATTCAGATGGCGGCCAAAATCCAAATTAGCTAATAAAAATATACTGCTATTAAATGTCATTACAAACATTTTTGTGAAGGATTTTTTTATTCGGAAGTATTAATGGTTTGTCTGAGTTTACGGGGATAACCAATATATATTCTCAAATCCCAAAATGGCCGCCAAAATGG
The DNA here is from genome assembly GCA_023653785.1 of Ophioderma brevispina. NCBI lineage: Eukaryota > Metazoa > Echinodermata > Ophiuroidea > Amphilepidida > Ophiodermatidae > Ophioderma > Ophioderma brevispina. The sequence continues at coordinate 5,167 of JAMKCH010053345.1, forward strand.
CCACCACAATTATAGTTAATTAGGTGTTGTGGTGTACTGGAGCTTCCAATACAAGTTAATTCAGTAGATCTCTCATCCTAAAGATATATCCTCATTCACACAACACTATCGATTGATTAGGGTCGTGAATCCAATATGGGGCCTTAATCTGAAATGGCTGTCAAAAATACCTTAATTCCTCATCAAATTTAATTCTACCAGGATCTTTTGCTGCAAAAAATAGTTTTTGTGAAACAATGGGGTTAGTTGGCACTAGATGCATATTTTGTATACTAATTATGCTTAAAGGCCATTATAAATCATGTCAACGGGTTCATTTTATGTATGTTTAGAAGCTCCAATACAATATACAAGTTATGAAGATAATTGTGGTGGCCAATTTGGCTGGCCATCGTGGATTTGAGGACTAAATATTAGTGTAAGCCTGTAAGATCAGCACATAGAGTATACTTCAGAGTAAAAAACACCAGTAAAAAAAGGTTGAAATGGAAAAATTAATAGGCAGTACAGTTCACGTAATTTTATTCGTGATTTGGATTTGGCCGCCATCTGGAATTTGAGATTAAATCATTAGCAGTGCTTCAGCTACTTTTAAGTAATTAGGTCAAGGAGACAGAACACTGAAAAAAATCTGCAAATAAACAGTTTTCAAGTTACTTATATGTAATTAAAAAATGTAATTTGTTTGGATCGGCCAAATGGAATTTTGGCCGCCATTTGGATGTCAAGAGCCTAGAACGCTGGCTTTAATGGATGGCGTTCCAGTGAATTTGAAGAATATATCTTTAAGATGAGAGGATCAACAACTGATTAACTTTAATCGGAAGCTCCATACCCTATACAACTACTAAAATAATTTTGGTTTCCCATTTTGGTTTCCTCCCATTTTGGTGGCCATCTTGGATTTTGAGACTATATTAGGGAGCCGTTAAGCTTCAGTGCAAATAGAGTATGAATTCAGAGTAACACATCCAGCCAGAAAAGTATAAAAGGGGAACTTAAAGTAGAACCGACTAAGAGTAAACTTCTAAAATATACGCTATAACAATAATTATTGAACACCATCGGTAGTTTCATGAAAACGGAATCTACTACCCATAAACATGAATTAAAACATTTTGTCTGACCATCTGGCGCGATTGAAATCGCGCTAGTGTATATTGGATATGATTATGTTTTATGCGATAACTGACGCACGTACGTCATACACCTTCACACTTGACGCGTGATAATGTACATTTCCTATGGCATGTATGTACCAAACTGCCGACCGTATCGCATAACACGTTTAGGGCGGATAGCGCAAATTTTCAATAGCGCATGGGTCAGAATCGGATGGTGAATTCTTCTTTGTTAGTGGTTAATATAATTCCGTTTTTTTCGATGAAACCACTCGATATGTTCTCAATAATTTTTTATGAGTATTGGTATAATATTATTCTTTGTACGGGTTCTCCTTTAATAGGCCGAAAGCTCATTAAAGTAATATTCACTAATTTGGATTTTGGCCACCATCTGGATTTGATAAATAATGAGCAGTGCTTCAGCTGGCTTTTAGGTAAACAAAAACACATAGTCAAGGATCTCAGACCACCGGAAAAATCGAAATGACAATTTTTCAACATACTTTTTATGTAATTTATGTAATTTTGGCTGCAAATTTGTAATTTGCCGCCATCTTGGTCTAGGACAAATTTAGGGTGGCCCCCACGCTTATTTGAAATAGTTTGCGTTTCGGACATAAAACCGTGAGAAAATTTTGACCCACAAAATTGCATTTTTCCCTGGATTAGACCTTTCTATTAATCGTGGGACAGAAGTATGGTATTGGTCCGATACAAGAAATGCACCGGACAAAGAGACTGCCAACCTTTAAGTGTAATCAATGCATGTGATTTTCTCCATAATCAGGATTTATAGTAATACTGTATTGATTTATTTATTAAGTGTTTTGATTTATTGTAACATGCCTGAACTTACTTGTATACCATACCCCAAATGGTTTGGTGGCCGTAATTTAAGACTCTGCTGTCCCGTTGCTGTTTTATTGATTTTCTTAGGATGCATTCCCTCCATTCCCCTCCCAGGGGGAATAATTTTTTCTGAGGATCTAGCATCAAATCTCTCTCCTTCAACAACACCAGAAGGGTATCACTGTATATGTAAATCCCCACTTAATATTATTTCAGCTGTCATCCTATCTGCTACCAAACTCACCACCTACTTCTAAACCTGGATCAGCTGGTGGTTCACAGACCTCAAATACTGAGACCTAAAGGCTTTCAAGTCACCTAAAATGAAAGTCAACACTCCCCTGTGTGACTCAGGTGATTCCCTCCCATCTTGAAATACTTGGATTTTTCTGGAATCTAGCGTCATGTCTCCTCTTCAACAACCAGACGATGGGTATCAATGTTTATATATGTAAATCCCAGCTTGGGATTAATCAGCTGTCCACCCACTTAACAAAACCATCATCTACTTCTCAAACCATGGGACCAGCTGGTGGTTAGACACTCTCGGGACCTGAAATCACCTAAAATGGAAAAGTTCAACGCTTCCCTGTGTGACTCAGGTGATTCCCGCCCCCAGCTTGAAATACTTGGATTTTTACTGGGAATCTAGCGTCATGTCTCTTCTTCAACAACCAGAATGGGTATCACTGTATAAATGTAAATCCAGCTTGGGATTATATTCAGCTGTCCCCCCACTTAACAAAACCATCATCTACTTCTCAAAACAAAACGCATGGACCGAGCTGGTGGTTTAGACCGCTAACTGGGAACTGAAATCACCTAGAAATGGAAAAGGAAGTTCATCACTCCCCTGTGACTCGGGTTATTCCCTCCCTGGGTGAAATACTTGGATTTTCTGGTAAGTTCCTGCATCAAATGTCTCCCCTCAACAACCAGAACGGTAAATCAACTGTTAGATGTAAATCCCAGCTTGGGAATACTATCAGCTGTCATCCTCTTAGCAAACTCATCACCTACTTCTCGAACCATGGGCTGCTGGTGGTTCACAAAGACACTACTGGTATATGTACCCAGCTTGGGTAAGTAGTCAGCTGTCATCCTCTTAGCAAACTCATCACCTACTTCTCGAACCATGGGATCAGCTGGAGGTTCACAAAGACACCTAATGGGACCCCTAATCTTACGTAAATATAGGAAACAGCAACCCATTATGTATTTGGTTCAGAAAACAGGAAAAAAGTTGACGTCACAGGTTGACACATCAGCTACAAATATAGCAGACCTTGAAGTCACCTAAAATAGAAGCGTCATCACTACCCCTGTGTGACTCGGGTGCTTCCCTCGTAGGGTGAAAGACTTGGGATTTCTGGGAATCTAGCATCATATGTCTCCCCTTCCTCTCTTATTGTTTCACACATAGTGCACAGGAACTCGGATAATGATCCTGCCAAGTCAAACCTGTCCTCTCGAATTTCTCATTTTATACATGGTTGCTGATACATATTGATGTGAATTTCCATTGTAGTTCCAAAGTTGTTGACAATTAAGTGCCATGGTGCTCCTCTAAACGTGATTCGCTTTCAGCAAACAATGGTCCGGTGAGGCATGTAAATGTATGATAATTGTTTTCATATCTGCAAGAGCAATGAGTAGTGGCTGGAATTGCACTGGGAGTTGGGTGATCTTTTACTGAAGACGGTTATTTCCTCACCAGTGCGAATTAATGTGATCCTCACAATGTAATTCAATTAGGCTGTTTCAGCAAGATCTGATGTGATGCATGCTGTTTTCTTTTCACTTCCCCAGACCATTCCATTTTATGTGGACAGTCAGTATTTCTGAAAACGGCCTGTGTCCCACCAGCTCTCTGCAGTCCTTCATCTTCTCCTCATCTTCATCTCGTACCTTTCTTTTGACCAATTCTGTGTGACAGAATGCCAAATGTGTCTTTTTCCGCACTTGTTTTTGTCGTCATATGCAGTTATTATGGCATTTCTTCTGCGCAACTGCGCTGATCCAATTCACCTTTGCAAAAGGAAAGCACAATAATAAAATTAATGTATTTGCAATGCAACTTGCTTATCAGACCAAATTTACCTGCAAGGTTACATGTATGTCACTCTGCTGGTAAGTTAACTTACACAATCAAATCAATGGTTTATGAATAAAACCTGGTATGAACTATATGGGCCTGCGTGGGAAACTCAACCATAAATTTTGTGTGTATACTTTATGTCTGAGTGGACCAATTTATCCAAAGCACTGTGCATCTTATATGATTAGTTCGATTTTATATACACGACAAGTGCATATGGGCAGTTTCATATTAAAATTCAAAAATAGTCTAAAATTCCAATTTCCAAATAACATGATTTGAGTTTCATTTTAAAAGCAATAGTATATAGTTACACGAAGAAATATTGAATTTCACCAAATAATCAGGTTCTATTACATTTGACAATATTAAGAGTATTGTAGTTACATGAACAATGGATTTTACGGTACCAAATAATCAGGTTCTGTAGGATTTAACTTAAAGGTAAATAAAAAAAATAAGTGTTTGGGCACCTACAAACTTAAAATTCCATTTTCAACCACCTTGTTTTTTTAAGCAAAGCTTGCCAATTTTGGGAACATTGAACTTTGTCTTTTAAACTTTGTCTTTTCAGAATTGATGTTCACAATAAGAAATTGTGTAATTCTTTGCTGTAAACGTACAAAATGAAATATTCACAGCATATATCTGCAATGTAAAAAACTTTTCGTCCGTAACAGATTAAGAATTTTATAATCCTAAGCTAACAGAAAAACATGACCTTACCTAATATGAACTGGATAAGACACTCAATAGATTCTAACTACCTTTAGTGGCTAGCCTACGATGATACCTTTAAAATGAAACAAAAGTGACTTGATGTGCTATGTTTTCTTCTTAAGCAGCTGTGAAAAGGTAAGCATTTCATTGGCTGATGCATGGCTTCATTCGTTTAATTGACCCAGGTAGTACGCCGCTGTCTATAATGTTATTTTTTTAGGTTTGAAGAAGCGCTCGCGTCATAACTGCGTTTTGCTACGTCCGCGGCCGCCTGCCAAGTGCGTCTCGTTGCGTAGAGATCGTTGTGCGTTCACGGGTTGTTTCGAAGTTTTTTCTTGTTTTTGGGCCGTCCTTTCTTGTTTTTATTAACAGAGGTTGGGAGTGTGTGTTAGGGGTGTTGAACAAACCTAAACATTGCGAAATTGAGTTAAAGGATTACCTTAAATATAAAGCTGTTTTAAGAATGAGAATAAAGGTAATGATTTTGGGAACCGGTACTCTCTTTTAGACGAATTGAACCCGGCACACCATTAGTTTTTGCGTGGAAGAACTCGGCCTCCGCCTCGCTTCCACTTAAAATATGGTATCGCCTGGGTTCAATTCGTCGTAAAGAGAGTACCGGTTCCCAAAATCATACCTTTATCTCTAAATAGAAAAATACGCGGAATTCGTAAAATTTGCTCCTATAGAAATTAGAAATTTCCAGTTTCTTGTACCAAAGAAACAGTTCTCAGCTTAATTCTTTCTGATGTGAATATTTTTGATAGAGAGCTTTACATCAGGGCAAAAATCAGAATTTTCATATTTTTTAGGGACACCTGTGATGTGAAATCTCTCTTGTTGCACCTGTAATTACCTCATTTGCATACCTAACCCACATAGTTCACACACTTATAGATCACAAAGATGCATGGCTTTCATGTAGCAAAGGAATCCAATGCACTGTATCATAGATACAGCATTTATGCATATTAATTCGCTCATTTGCATAACTGATATTTTATGCAAAAAATCTACTGAAGTTGAGAAATCCCCAACCTGCTTCCTTTCACCAAGTTACATCATTACATGCCTTACAGAACTCCAGATAACCAACTCACAAGCCTTCATGAAAATGTTTGTAAATTATGCAAATAAGAAAAATTAATTAGCCTATTTGGCACACAAAATATAACCTGGTTGAGAACTTGCTTCCTTCCACCAAGTAACATCATCTTATCCCTTGCGGAACTTAATATAACTTGTCCACAAGCTTCTACACACAGAGAGGCAGACACTC
>JAMKCH010053346.1:0-10050 GCA_023653785.1 Ophioderma brevispina
GGTTAAACAGCCTGGTAAAAGATTGCAAGTGTTGTATAAAAATGTTTTCAACTTACAACAACTGAATCAGATGTTTTAAACTCAAACAAGCGACTTTAAACAACCATTTTTAACAGCAACATTTTAAAACAGTTTCTAACGGTGAAGATGTATTTCAAAGAATAACTGATACGGTCGCAAAATAATACAAGATCCTTCATTGTTGCTGAAATAAAAAAAATGGGTTACTCGCCTTGTTTTTGTTTTTCCCCAAGACATAGTACACAATTTTATGCAAAGTTATATTTGATACTAGTGGCCCTTCTATTTTGTGATTAATTTGTCTCAGATGGGACTATGGAGGCGTATGCTCACGTAGATGTTTATAAATAGCAATTGATAGCTCATTAATCAGATGCATTAAGAGTGGCATCTATGGGTTTGTTAGATCCTATGGACCTACGATGGCATGCGAGGTACAGAGGAATAGTACTGATACAGATCGGTTTACTCAATAAGGCTAATTATTATTCACAGAAGCATAATATTGGGTTATTTATCAACTTTTGATTTCGAATTCATGTAGATTAAGCAAAGAAGAAGAAAGGGGTGAAAATTGAAAGAACAGAAGGATAAAGAGAAAACGAAACATAATAGAAGAAGTAGAAGGAAAACAAAGAGAATAAAAGGAAGACCACAAAGAAAAGGAAAAGAAGTAAAAATAAAGGAACCAAGAAGACGAAAAGGTTGAGCAAATGAACTTTTAAAAACACACAAACATAATTCCAGTGACTTATACCACCTGCGACTCAAGAAACGCAATAAACTTTTAAAATGTTCGAAGCACCTTTTTTTCATCGGTTCTCAAAAATGTTATAGAACCATTGAAGCAAAGTTTTAAAACTTTAATCATTCAAAACAACGAAATCTTTCAAAACAAACAAAGAAACAAACAAATTAAATTCCAAATTACATTACGAGTTTAATTTTGACAACAAAATTGGCTTTATATAGAATGCATTTCTACCATGTCCATTACAGTCTTGAGTTCAAAGCTCACATAGATATACGTTACTTCTTTTTGATTATCCACTGGACGCACATGTGATGGGAATGCAGATTCGTTAAAAATCTTTTCCAGCAGCGCTATTTCACATTGTGCCAAACTAGGTTTTTTGGTTGCTGTAAAAGATAAAAAAATTGCATTGCATTACAACTTGAAAAGAAAATAATCAGGAGGCGGTCTCATTGAAGTATGAGCGTGAAGTTGCAATGTAATTTACTTGCTGAAAGTGAAAGATCAGGTGGTCTTTAGTTAAAGGTGCATTTCGTGATTTCAGCACCTTCTGTTTTATTCATTGATTACTAGATATCCTTGAGAAAAGCTTATTCTCAAAATTTGAGCTGATCCCGATCTTGCGGTTTTGTGTTATGAGTAATTGCTTGTTTGCAACGGTCCCATAGGCGACTATGTTGTAATTTCTGTCCGTTTACGGACAGAAAATACAAAATTGCAAATTTCTTACAGATGCGACCGAATTTGCACGTAAGATTGGGCACACATGGATTACTAAGGCTAACGGTTCAGATGATATAAAAATCTCAAATTTTTTTAGGGAAGTCAGGGGGACGAGGCTGTGGATCACGAAATGCCCCTTTAAAGGTGCAACGAGAGATTTCAAGTCATCCATATTTTCTGTGATTTCATATAGATTAGACACTAACAGATTCCATACCTTTTATTTGGCTACAGAAATAACTTAAAATGAAAACAAAAGGTGATTTATATATGATTATATTTCAATAGAAAATATGGGCCATGTTAAGAGCGTCCGTATAATGGATACACGCGGCCCGGATCAGCATACTCAGTTGAATAAATCCTGACACCACCACAAGCCATTACCAATGACTTGTGGATATGCGAAGAATAGAAAACATAAGATGAATTTCCTATTTGCTCCTATATGAAATTAGAAATTTCCGAAGAAACAGCTCCCAGCTTAATCCTTTCAGATGGGGGTAATTTTTTTAGAAAACTTTACAACAGTGGAAAAATCAGAATTTTCACATTTTAAGGGACTCCTGTAATTTGAAATCTCTCGCGGTCGCACCTTTAAAGAATCCACCGGGTGCCACCTCGGCACCCTTGGGCAATTTGAGTTATTGAGATCACAGGTCAAATAAGGGGACTGAATTTCCAAAGAGCATCAATATATTTATGAAATATCACAAATTCTTCCTAAAGTCCGAACGAGTAAAATAGTAAATGCACAATGGCTAATAACGGATTTGTAGGTCAAAATAGGTCAAAGGATAAAACATTTTGTACAGGGTCAAATTTTCCAAATGCTTACGTAATTAAAAGCAGTCGCATATTATCTGTCTTGACTCAAGGATTTTGAAAAGGTATAGTTTGCTATATCGAAGATATTACCTTGAGAATAAATATGGCTGAAACTTAAACATAAATTTAGTAAACAATGCATTAGTACCCCCTTTGGGTTATACACCACTGACCTGGCTCTGTGAGAGTTTTAAATGTGAAAGAAACATGCTCAAAGTTGCCATTTTTCCCATAGACTACTGGGTATAAGTGAGTTAGTGGTGTGTAACCTATAGAAACGTCCAGTGATTGTATGTCCGTCTCATTTTTTGACCTTTCAACCTCAGTCTTTTAATTGAATCGATATGTAAGTAAGTGTTGCACTGAAAAAATATAATTTTTATCATTTTAGCGGTACATGCATGTGCATTGGGACCTATATTCTTAAAGAGACATGAGGAGATTTCCAGGAAGAAGCGCCCCCAATTTTTCTCGAACCCCGGTTTTTTACATATTTGGAATGCTGACCAATGAATTAGATCACACCTGAAGTGAATAAGCCGAATATACGCCGTCTTTATGTAATAAGATGATGATTTAGTAGTTTCTGTCGTGCACGACAGAAAGTCAAGTATGGTTTTCTATGGGGAACGATTACGATAGCAGGCAAGTTCAAAACAAGGTTTGCGGTTTTCTTTTGCACCTGTTTGTCCAATAAACCTTCGAAACGTTCTCGGTAGGTGGTCTACAACCGATCCAGTGAAATTTGAGAGAAATTCGTATCAAAATAAAATCTCCTCCTGTCACTTTAAGGTAGGTGAGCTCAGGTAGTAAGATTTTGCATGACATTTGGTATGTGCCATCACCACCCGACGAATTCGGCAGCCTCAACGGAATAAATTGTGTGGACTGTGGTGGCAGAATACTAAATTCATCCCGAGCAGATGCATAGGAATGGCCCAGTGTATTTTTAGAGTTATTTTACTGATAAGTGGAGCTAGAGTGGAGTAGGCCTACCCTTAAAGAGACACTGGCACATTTGAAAATTAGTGCGCCCTCAAGATTGTTCAAAATCGATATTTTTGCATGGTTGTACGGCTTTTATATACAAAAGCCCTCCCCCGAAATGATTAAGACCAAATCAGCTTCCTTATGGGTAAACAGAACGATTTTATAATTTAGCGTCGCCGGCGACGTTAAATTCAGCAGACGACGATAATGGCGTTTAACACAAGAACACGACGCCGTATACATGTTTCCCACGCTATGCACACTGTTTGATCGGTCTAAAACCTTTGTGGTTTTAATATCAGTGAGTACGAGTCAAAAATATGCATGTAATGTACACATTTGTTGATTAAGTTATGGAAAACTTAAAAGTTGGCCTACAAATTACCTGGATGTCTTTATCCTCATATCAATGTCCATATCTGTTTTGGGTATGTTATTTTTATGTGTAAAGTATATCTCTGTTCTTCCAATGGCCTAGACTATCATTTGAGAGCAAATTGAAGAAATTTCATATTTTGTGAAAATGTGCCAAAAAAAAAAAAAAAAAAAAAGGGGGGGGGGGGGGGGGGGGGGGGGCACTCACATTGTGGAGGTGATGCACGTGTAATGCTGTTATAGGACCCCGGTCCGTTTCAAGCATCATCGTCACCCATAAATGTCATATTTTTGACAATTGTTTTCACTGTCACCCAAAGACCGCTATTTTGGGGGAAATTTTCACACAAAGACACCTCCTATTTAGAAAATTTGGCCAAAATCTCCCCAAGGACCCCGTGTTTTGAAACATTTAGCAAATTTGTGCCCAAGTAACCCCTATTTATTGGCAATTTGGCTGTCTCTCACCCAAAGACCCCATATTTTTGCATGTTTACAATCACCGAATGCCCTTGGGTTTGAATGTGCCATCCATTTCCATGGAGCCCCTCCGGGTTTAATGCTGACACGCTGTTAGCTTGACACATCTGGTTACCACTGCAGGACTGCCAAAAGCCATGTTTTCTTACCAAACAGTCATGGACCCGGTATCTAGATCAAGATTAAGCTTTTGTGCGTTTGGTTGTATATTCAGATTTCTTGCCAATGAATGGCCTCCCTTCATCAGGAATCCTATAAGTCTATGTAGGTTAAAATGACAAAAGGACCGTTCGGAATGTTTTCCTGAAAAGTTTATCCATATTTTATTTACTTTTAATGCATATTTCTACGGAGTACAAAAACAAAATCATGTTTTATTCCTTCGACAATTTCCACAGATTTATCAGTGGATAGCCAGGTCTCGATATACAACACACAGGAAATTGGAGGGTCTGAAGCAAATAGCCAAACCTGTCATCATAATGGAGTTCGAAAGGTAAATTTTTTGAATGAAATGTATGCAAAGAGGGCAATGTCTAGATTCATGATATTTAAAGTGTGTATTAAGGTTAGACACCACTAACTGGCTGCCGTAAGGATAACAGGGTGGACGAATTTCTTGCATAGATGGAATCTGAAAAAGTGCTTTAAATGTCTGAAAAGCATAGTTATTTAAGCAAAGTGATTGAAAATTTCATGATTGACATGGTATAGACTGGTATGTTGCTCAAACTAAGCGGCATTGGACAGTGAATTGAGGCAATTTGCCGCTCTCAATGTTACCCAATTTCACAAGCGATTGCAAATTTAGCTTTGGCGACTATTAGAGACTCTTGGGTGTTGCCGGTCTGACATGGGCGAGTTTGGTTGATTTGTAACTAAAAAAATTTTCCTGGTCGCAATATGTTCAAAATTTGTTATTTGGCGATTTTAGCCTTCGTACTTTGGAGGTGATGTTCTTATATTTCCTCTGTGAGGAGTTTAAATGTGAAAGACACATCCTCAAAGTTGGCATTTTTCCCATAGACTATTGTGTAAAGTGAGTTATTGGTTGTATAACCTTGAGGCTTATCCCAGTACAAGCACTGGGCCCCCAATGTGTGTGGGTGTGGGTGGTTGTTAAAAACTAACACCTTTCTTCATTAAAGGAAACAAGTATCGCTCGAATTAAATCAGCTACGTGGTACATGTTTAGGGTGATTAAATTTTATACGTCCCTGGGATCATGGTAAACGTACTAAACTGGTATTATCCGATATAAATGAGTAACATAGGTTAAAACGAAGATCGACAAACAAAGGTTTAAAAGGGTTATCATATTATACTGATCATAATCCACAACAAGCCTGTATCCTGGAGTAGCCAACAACTGCGCTTTATTGTTTTTAAATTGTTTATTATTTTTCTTTTAATTTTTGTTAATTTCCCCCAAGAAATACCTCAAATCACACGAAATGGTAAGGAGGAGGTAAGAAAAAAGTTGCAACCACATTTTACTGTGCAGTATATAGTTTCAAAACAACAAAAAATCAAATTGGGATCACTGATTACTTTTTAAATGGGATTTTCTATCTCTGAGTACTTGTGTCTCTTAAAAAATCTAATTTTCGCCCCCTTTTAAAAAAGCAAAAAATAACCTTTGACCATAGTTAGGTAATTTGTTTTCTTTTATTGATACCGCAGTTTCACAATGATGAAAATGGTTGACTTTCGAAAAATTAAGCATTTCAATACAAAAGGAAAAAACAATAATTATCAGAAACTATTATTAAGAAACATATGATAAAATTTACAAATGCCATTAATAAAATGGGTGGGGTATTACCATACCACCGAACCATACGGATCGTGATGAACTCAAAAGTGCTTTTGGTGTGATGTGTTATTTAATATGTGAAATAGAATTAGTGTGAAGTGGGCTGTTTTATTTTAATTTAAAAGTGGTGGTGGTGGTGGTGGTGTGGTGGGGGGGGGGGGTCCAGGGCACTGCAAAATTGCTTTTTGCCAGTTATACACACTAAACATATGACAGATTTCCGAGACTCACATTTTTTGCATTTGTCTAAACTTTTGAATACACATATTAAAAATATTAAAAACCATCTCCCCGTTAAGAGATAATTAGTGCTGGCCCTGAATAATTGAATTAAAACCAATATGCTTCTTAAGTACTCCCATATTCATGTAGCGCTAACAATAATAATATACTAAAATTATTTAACCCTTTATATGCGGATAGCGACACTTTGTTTTTGCCATATTTTCCACCGCCAATGTGCAAACTACAAAAGTTTACACGGCAGACAATACCATCTACCAAAAATATGACCTTATTATAAAAAGACATCATTTGTGTTCAATAGAGGTAGATTGCACTTTTTAGAAACAAATATTAACAACTTTTTATTCCACATTATATCCACATAATTTTTCTTATCCACTAAATGTTAATAAAACATGAAAGGAAATTGTTATGAAAATCTAGGAAGAGTAAAGACATCTGTTTTACACATTTTATGTATTCGTGACCGGAATACGATTTCGTTTCAAGCCATGTTTTAATGAGGTTTTCTTCAAACTGCCACTTTCATCTCTTCAGGAGCACACAGCTGAATAAATTTCAAAATGTGACCCGTAATTTGAAAGAAGAGATTTGAACTTTGAGCTTGGAAAATTCAAATGTCATAAGAGGTATATTTTAAAGGATCAATGGAATGTTTTAGACGCTTCCCTAAAATCAAGCTTTACTAGCATTTGACACTCCAGTGGTACTTCAATTATTTAGTCGCATCTTGATGAAGCTGTAACGCAATTGTGGTCACCATATTTTTGTTCTAATAAATGAGGGATTAGGGATAAAATTAAGAAGCGAGTGGAAAGGCAAAATTAAAAAATTTCTCTTGGTTTGTATTTGTACCCAAAAATTTCAAATATTATGTGATTTAAAACGGCATTTCATAATCTACAGATTTGACCCTACCAAAAAATGGAGATGTTCTGTCACTAAACCGTTGGCCCTACGTATAGAAGTGTGGTTTATATAGGTGCAGATTCGACCGACTTCTGAAGAAATGTCGTAGTTATGTGTTTACTGTTCAGTGAAGGACAGAAAAGACAAATAACAGTTGCATATGTGGGGGCAAATATAAGATTTGCTCACATCAGAAACGCATCAATGAAATTTTGGGAATAACCCGTCTTGAGGATAGCTAGGGAATCACAAACACAAATGAAAGTGCTAGGATCACAAAAGTCACCTTTAAATGTCGCCCGTTAATATTACAAGATGTGATTAAAGATCCACCCGAAAGTGTAAATCTATTTGAAATTTTGCAATAGTAGCTTAAATGATGAAAAGAAGTATATGAAATTTCTCAGTACTAAGATAAAAATACAAAGTGCTGAAAAAAAACGAGCATCTATTCAACTTTTGCTTGTTGGAATTGTTGCTGCAACAAGGCCAGTGTTAAGTATATTCGAATTTATTCATGTAATTTCTATACCCAAAAATAATTAATAATGCCAAATAATAATACTGTGATGGTGTGTAGCCTATTTTAGATGTGAAGGGGTATAAATGGTTTGTGCACACAAGCGGGCCTTGGCCGGGGGGGGGCCAGTAATTTTGATCTGACAGAGCTGCTAGATCTTAGCAGTATACCAGCATTTTGGTTATATTTTGTTACTACATCAGCTAAAAAGGCTTGCCATCTGCTGTTGTCTTTGAATCCCGAAGAGCTCTAATATTTTGGGAATCAAAAGCATTCCATTTTGTGGTCCTAGAAGTGAACATTTGCGAGAGGAGAGTAGTACTGAAAGAGTGGGGCGTCTGTAAATTTGCATCACCGCACTGTTATGTGCCAGAATTTTGTGCCGGTAATTTAAAGACATCTTGAGGGGTGCTGGACAACATTATCAGGACAGCTCCAACGAAGAAGCTCTGAAGAAAATTTCATACTGCCATACTACTTGCTAATGCTACTGGACTGATGCTGCTTGCGGCTGCTGCTGCTGCTTGCTGATACTACTATACTACTTACTACTGCTACGACTATTACTACACTATACTACTACACTACTACTACTGCCACCTATACTACTTACGATCTTTAGGCTTACGACTACGTACTACTACTACTACGATACTACTACTACGACGATACTACGAATACATAGACGGACTACTTACTTTACTGCTATACTACTACCAATTGCTGCTATACACTGCGCGTACTTACTGTACTGCTACTGCTCCTGCTATGCTACTACTACCACACCTTTATTTACTCGGACTACTTCTAATATGAATAAATAAATAAAGAGATGTTACAGTGTACGATTCTCAGTTTGTGTCAGGTGACTTCTATCATCCACAAGAGAACTTCAGGTGTTATTAGTTGGTATCAATAACTGGCCGCCGATAGGCAGCAAGCTATATGTATTGATATCATCTCTAAGAGAGGAAAGCGGAATAGGATGTAGGAGCGGTCAGATAAAGGAAAAGTTGCATTTGAAAACTTAACTTAACCGATACGTGTTTAATAAGGCTCATTACTAGGCCTCTACAATTGAATTGATTGAACTGATTTGATAATACCTTTTGTGATGTGAGGTTCGAGATTTTGATGAATCGCTCTCTCGTCGCCCTTTCAAATTCTCTGGCTACAACGCAACCACACCACACACACAACACACCGGCGCGCCTCGCACGCTGATCACAACATATTTATCCCCATATATTATCCAGTTATTTTTGATTGACCCAAAACAAATTGCAAACGAAACATTTAAAATGTGAATTGTCCAAAAATAATTTATTAAAAGGTCTACAAAATCAACTAGTAGAAACCGTTGAAAACAAGGGGCAACATTTGTACAGGGATAAACAGTATAATTGTTCGAATTGATTTAATGATGTACATTAAGAGTTTTAGTTTCAGTACAATAGCACTAAAACCAGTTCAAGGTCATCCTGGCGTAAAATTCATAGAACGGTCCGATTTTGATCGGATGGTTGCAAAATTGTTCAATAGTCCCACTTGAGAAGAAAGGTAAATATATCTTTGTTTGAAACGTTCTATATAAGAAAATTAAAGAGTACGACGTAGTGACCTCCCCATAGACCCCGCCATTACCGTAGCCCCAGTTGTAACATTTTACGTTCCAAATATGCAACGAACTCATAGATGGTGCAACAGTAGCATTAGACGAAAAACAATTTGACCACCCATTTTCATAACGAACGGATACATCGAACATTTACCCCCATTGTGACCTGAACCTATTTCGATATACTATTGAATACATTACAACCGGCAGATAGGGGCAAAAACTATACTTTTTTTAATCCGTGGAAAGGTGACGAACCGTTGGCATTACTTTTGGCGCGTTTGTTGTCTTTTCATGATGGTGACCCCTGTATTTAAAACCTAAACCTTAAAAAAATATATTTAATAAAGTTAAAAAGTGATTTTGGTAAAAACATTGATATGTTGTTTTTAGAGGATCTCATACATTATGGAGAAAATGATTCGTGTGCAATAATTTTTTTGGGTGAAGGCACATTTTATTATATTGTGACTGGGCTATGTATCTATATACACACATTCTCCCCCTATATATATATATATAGTATATTATATATAATTATATATATATATATATAGATAATATATTATATATATAGTATCTATAGATATATATATAGTAATTATATATATATATATATATATAGATATAATATATATAAGAAAACAGGAATGTATTTGACGAAACAAACATACTTTTAACCGGATTTGAGAGATACATCCGTGAAGGAAACTGAAATGTTCACAAAGAAGTAGGACTACGGGACAACGGTTTAACTTTGCAAATTTCGA
>JAMKCH010053347.1:0-10451 GCA_023653785.1 Ophioderma brevispina
ATTTGACTATGGCATCCATTTTAGATTTTTGGAAGTGCCTTAACCACCTCATGATTGCCAACACTTATAAAAAGAAAAAACAATGCTCAAATTGGTCATATGCATCTATACGACGGACGACGCCCAAACTCACTTTTGGGCAGCCATTTTGAATTTTGGGCATAAGGGCCGCTATTTTGGATTTTGAAAGCTATTTTTACCATTTGTCATGGCCGAAAACCTATAGATGGATACCAAAAACACCAAAAAGTTGGTCAATTTATACCAAGTAACTTTTCCCCCCACCCCACCCCACGGGTCCCCCGGGGACCACTTTGGGCACACGTTTTAAAAATCTGCCGGTACCATCGTGTTCATCGGAAAAAATCAGTCAAGAAACACTATCAAACAGAAAGTGGACACCATTCCCTGTTTTGCGCGTGCTTTTGGACCCGCCTACACTTGTGAGTGGTGTGGCATGTTGTTGTTGTTGTGGTGTGTGTGTGCTCGTATGGTGGTGTTTGTGAAAAACTTGTGTGAGGGTGTGTTTTGGTGGTGTATGTGATTGCGAGACATTTGTATGATTTGGCATGTATGTGTAAGGTGTGTGCCGTGTGTGTGATGAGGTATAGTTGTGTGTAAATGTTAGTGTGAGAGTTGGCGTGGTGTTTAGATGTTGTGCATGTAGTGTTTGTAATTATGTGTGAGTACAGAGAAGGCGTTAATGGATGTAATTTTGGTGTTTGGATGTATTTTTAAATTTTGCTTTTTTTAAGTTTTTTAACTTTTTTAACTTTTTTATAAAAAATGGAAATTGTCACTAATTTTTATTTATATAATTGCATACATTTAATGATTTGTTATGTCAATGGACTTGTGTTCTGTATCATATTTTTTTTATTTTTTTTATTTTTTTTATTTTTTTTATTTTTTTTATTTTTTGTATTTGTTTGACCAATAAATAAACCAAGAATCATCTTAATATTATCTTACCTGCTGACCACTATGGACACATCAGCTACAGAAACCAATAGAACCACAATTATTTCTTGTCTAAATATTATTCAAATTGCACTTACGTTGCATTTTGCATTCAGCTGACATTTCATGTCATTGGAAGATAACACACTCATAAATCATTATGGCATTGTTATCTCAAACCTCCTATGCATGATCATTAATAGTGTTCTCTAGATTCACCTTTAGGGATAGTTTTCCATCTTTTTCAGCAAGAACCCCTGAGTGTGTTTTAACTATGTTTTAAAATTTTCAGACCAATAGTCAAAGGCGAAGGAGTCATTTTGGTCGCAAGATACATGCATCAGTTCAAGGTACAGGTGAGTCAAAAACAAATGACCCTGATTGTGGGCCGCCATTTTGGAATTCTCAAGAACCATATTTCTAAATACTAAATACGTGGTATCATCTAAAACCATTCAGTTTATTATCTGTAATTTGCTGCACAGATCATTCATAGCGAGTAGGAATAGACTGTGCTACAGTCGTTTTAATCAAGTAGTCGGTTTTGCGCATCTATCCAAACAGCTCCACATTATTTAAAATGACCAGCGTTCAGCGAAGGAAATCATCGTCAGAAGAAAATCGGACTATATATATTGCTGGCAAGATAAATACTACGCTGTAACCCACAAATCCAGTCTCCACTACCATCGTTTGCACTCTTAACGTTGCTTACGTCCGTACACGTTATAACATACCATTAAAATAAAGTACACTTGATACTTATCCGTTTCTGGAGGAGTTGAAGAATGAATCATCCCATTTTGAAGGAACAGGCATCTGTGACAACCTTTTGCGGTTGAAAGTATTGTCATTTTGTGACGCAAGAGATGCAATATCGTTGAAGTGTTTGCAAATAAACTTACACATTATCACACTGGCTTTATACCTTTATATACAACTTTTATTTGAACATAAGCATATGTCGTTTTTGTGACTATTTCCTTTACAGACATTTGGCCGCCGTGCAATGGGAATCCGTGGATAGGGGAAAGCCGTGACTGCTTGATTCAATACTAATCCTTAACCGATTGGATTATCTTTACAGAAAATAAAATGAATAGGCTTTCCGATGTTACCTAGAGTATATGTCTGACACGAATCAAAGTCATTTTTTTTACTCGACCGCTGTATATGCCCATTTTACTTAATGAATATGTTGCATACTACGGATTGGAGTACAACTAAGATTGCAATAAACCATGTGGGATGGACAATAAAGAGAGGAAAGACGTGTACTGGACCAGTGCTTGTGATCCAGAAAGCCAACAACATATGAAGAAACTCATGCGTAAATGACCTGCGGTGAGTACAATCCTATAATATTCAGAGGTGGTTACCATGTAGCAGCCCAGATGGCACAAAACCTTGGTTTTTTATCATTAACCATATTTTGGTATCAAAACAGAATTTTTTATAGCATAAGTGTATCCACAATTTAAATGTCATTACACGGGTGTTTGATAGTATGGTGTAAAGCACCTCTTTTTGTTTGGTTTGGGCCGAATGGGAAATATAAAATTAAAAATAAGTCGGTTACAGGTTTAATTGTAAATTGATTTGCAAAGTGGAAAAGGTTTGTTTCGTTTTGAACAAATATAAGATTAAAATGTAAGAGGACGAAGATGAAATGCTACATCATATGTTTTATACTTATGCAATCTTAGTAAGCATTTTGCAATTCTTGATCTTGTCCATGAAACCATTAATCTATCTGTAGCATTAGATTATAATGCCTCACGTCCACCGCCGTGAAATGCCAAAGTAAAAACGGGGGTGTTCCCTTTCCCCCCTAACAATTCGAGGACATTTCCTTGCTTAACCTCGCTTACAGTGGTTTGTTTTGAAAAATTTAGAAGAGAAGACTTGGCTTTACGCACAGATGTTTTTCATCAAATTTCATAACACACTTTAGTATCAATACCACTCCTCCTGTCATGTAAAGAGAACGTTTTTTTTCAGAAAAAAGGTGGCACTTATAGTATTTAACATTCTAAAGTCAACCAATTGTGAATTTAAAACCGGATTCATGTTTTATTCATTATGTCTGAAGTAATAAGTTAACATTAACACGTCGGCCAACAACTAACTGAAAAACATACTGCAATGAATATCGAAAGGAAAGGAAATGAAATCGTTGTTGTAATTTTGGATACTTTCTTGACTTTAGAGCTTTTAATACTGCAATTTGCCACTTTTTCCTGAAAACGTCATTTTTGGAAAAAGGATTTTTGTGTTGATACCAACAGTGATTTTTGAAAAGCAACAGCTTTTGCGGAGCCAAATGACTCCTCCCTTCAAAGGCTTTTTAAAATTTCTAATCATACCAGTTCTAAAGTGATGTTATGCAACGAAATATCTTTGAATCCATTACAATCTCTGTGATGACATCAATCGACCCCGTACGCGTTGTCGTATCAAAGGTTTCAACGCGCTTTGATTTTACGCCAAAAGTAAAGCAACTGTTTAAACTACTAAAATTATACCAATATCATTATTATATTCAGATGAAAATAACACACTTTCATATCCCATTCATTGATTTAAGTTACTAAAAAATTTCCAGGAAAAAGACAAAATTAAAAACAACAATAACCATACCACCATCATTTGAAGATGAAATATTCACCCTTTTGGCCCGTCCATTTAGGCATAGGGAATCTCGCTTATATTTGATTCGTATATTTTATTCCTTAACACATTCCTCGAATAGACTGGCCGACTGGATGACTGGACGTGTAGTTGATTTTGTGGTGGTGGAGCCTAACCCGATAATCGAGTATGGGGTTAACTTGGCGAAGATAATGATGGCGAGGGAGGAGCTCCCCCGTCTCTTTCGAGACAGTATCCAGCCAATGTCCATTACACCACCTGTGTCGGTAGAAACTTGCTAACAATACGTAATAGACCACGATCTCGCCCTGGACTGAGTAGTTCGCTAAAACTTGCAGTGTACTGCCATTTAGGCCTAGTCGCCATTGGAGCTTGCTCTGCTTTGGTCATCCTTCCATCGTTTCTGTCTGTTTTGTCCTGATATTTGATTGGATCATTGTAAAAATGAAAATTATCAGGACTAGTTTTTGGAATATTGCAAAAGGTGATTCTATTTTTTTACCACGTAAGTGCCGAATTCATTCATCATCACATCCTTAAAAAAGAACAACTAGAGAACCTTTTTGACCTGTATAGAGCCCATTCAAGTTCTATAACGATCTATATGTTTTTATAAAGATATGCTCAGCGCAGATAAAAATCTATCGAAAAGGAAAAAATACTTGTAAATACAACAACACAAAAAAGTATTCCCCCTCTAAATAACCATTACGTATTTCTTTAGAGGACGTTTATTCAAAGTCATGAAAAGTTGATACCATCAGACACTATGCAGTCATCTGAACAAACTGGTTTTGCGTTTCATTTTCCACCAATCGTCCTCTGGAAAAAGATCCTGTATTGACGATTTCAGAGTTTGGGCAAACAGTCTAAATTCCGTCGTTTAAATCGCGAGCGTTTTTGGATTGACATTCTCCAAACTAACCAACCTCAAGGGCCTAGTTCCTGTTTCTGTCCTTGTGTCATATCCGGGCCCCATCTGTTTTTCCGTAGTGTTATTTGGTTGACCCCTAAGTCATCTTTATTTGTCATTGTTGACACTATTGCTTTTATCTTTGTTCCTTTGTTATCTTTTTTTATTAATAACATTTTTTCAACTGCAGTACTTTTTCGTCCAATATATACAATTTACCTGCACTTTGTAATATCTCTCTGGAGATCCTACTTCATTCCAAACATGTTTCCTTCGTCGCATCTTTGGCTATATATATATATCTATATAATATATATATTATCGCGGTGAAACTCAGGTGTCTCGCAGGAATCGGACAACGAACACCTTGCCGGTCCATCAAATAACCATTTCAGTGGTTTTCCAGTGGCAAACTTTTCAACCCTCCTTCATCCTGTAAGTATGAATGATTTTAGGGTGACTTGGCCTGTTCTTTGCAAAGGAGCCACTCGGGAACGTCTGGAAGCAGAACATCGTCTTATTTTCAGACTTGGCATTTAAATCCAGGTGGTCTCAACACATAATTTGACTTCTTTGACAATATGATATTTTTTCTTTTCATTGCCATTTTTTCAGGCATTTGAAAGTAGTGCTCTACACTCTGTTTCTTCTAAAGTAGCCCTTATCCACACCCTCTCATGGTCATCTCTTTAACTCTATTGCTAGGTGATTCCACCGTACCACTTAGATCTTGTTTACTGTTCATCGTGCATCACTGGCTATACCTTTTTTATTTTTATCATGTCCACCTTTATCATGATCTTTTTACTTTTGTTTCCATGTTCCTTTTTATGTTAATGATTTTTTGCTGCTTCTCTTTCTTTCTTGCCTGGTATATTTTAGCTCATTTCACATCGTGAAAAAAGGGTGTATGCCGAACTTTGTGATAACATAACCCAAGTTTCAATATCCAGCCCGGATTATCAACCCAAACTGATTCTTACGATATATATATATATAGATATATATAATATATATATATACTGTATCTAGTAGTATATATATATATATTATATATATATATAATATATATATCAAATCAGGGTTATGTGGACCTGGGTCTTTGTTATTCGTCTTTTTGGCGTATGTGGACATTCTAGGTGTCACATCACGCCTCCTTTGTTATTATATGTTTTTTGTGGTGTTTTAGTTTTTTTAAAAAAAATAAAAAAAATAATATGTTATATCATATCAACTCACGCGTGTTATGATTAAATTTAACTCTTTTCTTCTCCTCTCTCTCTCTTCTCCGCTCGTCTCTCTCGCTCTCTGCATCTCTTTCTCTAGAATGGGAACAGCGATCCCTGTGAGAACGGCGGCACGTGTGAACAAGATTTATTTAAATATACCCTGTAATGTCCAGAGTTTTTTATGGAACCCATTTGAACTGGTAGTCGGGATTGTTGATACCAAACCATGTACGTGTGAACAAGACTTATTAAATATTCATTCAGTGTCCAGATTTACTTTATAAACTCATTGTGAATCGGTAAGTGTAGGGTTGTGGTGACACGATACCTGTAGCTGTATGCATCAGATAAAACAGCACATTTTGCTGAATTCCCATTGAAATTGGACCAATTAATTCCAAGATTCTCAGTTGAAGGGTGGAAAAAACAATAGGACACAAAATACACATTTCTCCTTTTCTCCTTTGTTTGGCTAGATCTCATTTAATACTTGTGACTTCCGACTCACCTTTTGCTTTGATCACATCACATTTGCTGCTATCACCAATTATGGTCAGAAGAACCCTGACCTAAAGGCCCATATGGGGAGTTCACAGACTTGGGTCAGAGGTCACATGTGGGCGATTAGGGGCATTCTTGAAAATCTAGAAATTCCTTCTTGTGCCACAAAGCAATTTCTAATACACCAGCACTTGACAGAGGAACTCTGACCCAAGGTCCATATTGGTTTTTCACAGATTTGGCCAATGTCACGTGGCCATTAAAGGGGCATTCTTTGAAAATCTGTAAATTCCTTCTTGTGCAAAATCAATTGTTATAATGCACTAGACACTTTTAGAAGAACCGCTTACCCAGCCTATATGAGTTCACAGGTTTGGGTCCAACATCACATGGCCAATTAAATGGCCATTTCTTTCAAAATTGGGTAAAATTCTTCGTGTGCCAACCAATCAATTGCGAATGCCCATACTAATAGACCTGCTGAGTCTACCGCACCATTGGTTCCCTTGTTTAAAAATCTTTTTTAACAATTACTTTATAATAAATGAACTGAAGGGTGTTAATTATGACCCCGAGTTCCATTGAAAGTGATTTTCAACTGCTGATCCCACAGAGCTATCTTTGAAGATTAATTTGCCCTGGCCCCCAAGAAATCACCTTTTAAAGCAAACGACACTGGGGGAGGGGTTATAAAAGTGTGTATTAACCCCTCCATTTGGGGACTTGCCCATGATATAGCCCACAGCCCTGCTGTGGGTTCCTGTTGCCTCATGCCCTACCCCTCCCCCATCCTCCAATTGTTGTTATAGACCCAGTGTGCTACCCCGATCGTATCAGCAAGTGACGTTTCAGCTTAAAATACAATTTGGTACAGTCTACGGTACCTCTGCCCATTGGTCTAAACGTAACTCGCCCATGGTCTAACAGTAACTCGCCCATTGGTCTAAACAGTAACTCGCCCACCTGGTCTAACAGTAACGCGCCCACTGGTCGAAATAATTTTAGCCCACCAAGCCCTGCTGTAGGTTCCTGTGTTGCCGTCATCCCTACTCCGAACTATATCATCAAGTGCCTTTTCAGCTTATATACAATTTTGTAGCGTCTACAGTAACTCGCCCCTGGTCTAACATTACTAACTTGCCCATTGGTCTACAGTTAACTGCCCTTTGGTCTAACAGTACCTCGCCCCTGGTCTAACAGTAACTCGCCGCACTGGGTGCAACAGTAACTCGCCCAATGGTCTAAAAGTAGTAAATACTCGGCCCATAACTCGCCGCACACAGTAAACTCGCCGATTATCCATCCCCAAGATATTGGGTATCAAATTTAGACAAGTCCGGACAACAAGACCCTCACATGCATGTGCATATAACCATGGACATTTACTAAATGCTGCATTCCTACATGTACTGAGCTGGATTCAAACATGTGATCGATAATAATCTTCTTATCGTGTCAATTGACGGCTTTCAACTGTCCGTTGATTGTAAACGTTACGAATCCACAGTTATTCAAAGGTTATACGGATCATGATTCTACCTTGTGAGCAATGATTTTAAAGTCGTTCAATTAAGTTTTTTCATCGTTAAGGCAAGGGATATGGATCTACATCACTTGTGTCACACTAATTAAACCATTGCGATGACGTCAGTTCTTTGTTTGTCCTGTTGCTTATTTTCAGAATCCACACTTTTCAGCACGACTCACTATAGATTTGTGCAAAAAAAGTGGGTTGATTCGTAAAAAAATAATCTACATTTTACAATGCAAAAGTTGCATTACATTGTGTACAAAAACAACAGAAAACTATCAAAAACATCAAATAAGTAACGTATAGAAAACATTGTTCTCCTTATTGACATGCTTAATATGAACAATGTTCTTGTATACCTGCTTCATTTTGTGCATTATGTTTTGGTTCAAAGCTTTTTAAGGAAAATCATTTCGTTCCCCATAATTTTGTTGTCAACTTTATAAATGACTTATATAATACACTTTGTAGCACATGTCGGTGTTTATAATTTTGGTTTTGAAGTGCAAAATTTTAACCTGTCGATTTCTGTAAATCGTACCTGTTACTTAGTAGGTTTTTTTTTTCAATTTGCCTTGCCCATTGACGTAAAATCGAGCAAGCTTGGAAATGGCTCATAGTAGGCCTATACGAGTTACCATAATATTTTTTATTTTTTTATGTTGGTTTGTTTGCTTTTCTATTTTTAAAAAACTTTATTTCAATTACGTAATTTTCTTCTGATAATGAGTTACATTTAAGCCTCTGCTGGGCTTACAATTTCATGTAAATGTTTTTTTTTTTTTAAACTTTAAATACATCATGCATTGTGGAGGTGTTGTATTAGCTATCGTTTTAGAGGTAACTTATCAATGCGGGTTTACATTGCCTTGGAATGTTGCAAATTTATTATTTTATTCATTTATTTTGCACTCTCGGCTCGTACTATTTCAATATGAGATCATTAGTCCTAGGTATATTATCTGTTCTCTAGCGGAAACAGCAAATTGCCCTGTAAATATAAATTACTCACTCTTCTACAAATTAGTCCTATAAAACATAGTTCGTCAATGTCTAGAGTTATAGTACTCAAATGTCTCAAATGTAGAAAGTTGACTAATTTATTTTTACAATGGGGGTCCTATATATAGGGCGCTTCACAAATCTTAGGGACGCAAAGGAGGTCACAAATTGTAGGGGGACGTCAGGAAAAATTTGCCAACATTAAATATCCTGAGGAATTACTCACGCAAACAAAATGTACATTATATTTGACATTAAAAAATATTTTTTTAATCTTTTAATAATAATGGCAAAAAAGTTAATCTCAGCTTCTTTTGCCCGATACACTGTGTTTGAGGTAAAAAAGTCTCTGTGCTACCCGGAATCTTTGTTTCTTGCATTTCCTTTTAGCTCATTTTATTGGCCATTTTTTTTTTAATTTGTCGATAAAACACTCTAAAACATCTCAAAATAGCAACGTAAAGAAACGCGATTTTAAAACCTTTGTGCCCGCCGCGCCTCAGCGCATGAAGCTGAGACGATTTTTGGCCACGCACCTTAGGACTGCATTTTGACATGTCGTAATCCTTGGCCTTTTCCGGAGGAATAGTAGAATTCCAAAATCAAACCTTGTCCCGTATCGCTTGGTAAATATATTCCAAAAGTATATGAATCTGCAGTGAGCTAGATACTGGTTTCTTGAAATATTTAGTGTTGCCCCATTTCTTCAGTAAATCAACTCCTCGCAAGTTCTTTCGAAGATATGGTTTAATTTTCCAAGATAACGTATATCCACCATATATCCATCGGGTAGCAAATTTAGAAAGCCCGGACAACAAGACACACACATGCATGTTCATAGGCCTATAGCAATGCCCACTGCAGTACTAAATGGTGCATTCCTACATGCACTGATGCGTGACTCGAACAATTGACGGCTTTCAGACTCTCAATGGATGGGTAAATTTACGAATCTGAAGCACGAATCAAGACTTCTCGTGCATTCTCCTTAACAGAATAATTTTACTTTGAGTAATGAATAATTCTATATCGGAATCCGTTTTATGTGTTGTGTCACGACAAATGCAATTTTATTCCAGCTGCAAAACCATAATATCCATATAGCAATGGACGATTTCAACGCTTGTGCTTGATTTCGCTTTACTAATAACTAAACCGAAATCCATTATGTACGAATCTACATGTATACAAATAACAGGTGTGTGAGAATGTATATAGTATTTGAAAAGTCGTTGTATCACAAATCTACAGTTATACAACAACATGTGTCTTTAGAGCAACTCAGTTTAACCATGGTTTAACGCCTGCTTGGTTTTACAGTATTGACTAAACCATCAATATGTACGAATCTACAGGTATACAAATGAGAAGTGTGTAAGAAATTCTTATATAGTAGCAGGTGTGTAATAATTCAATTTCGTATAAACACGTTATCAAACATGCAACCAAATCCACAGGTACACAAATCACATTCGCGTATTTTCTGTATAAAATTGTTATTAAAATGCAGTGGTTTAAGTCAGAGAAAGCACTCGAAGCGCTCGGGAATTCGGAAGCACGAATCAACACTTCTTGTGCATTCTCCTTAACAGAAAACCAGCCCTTATATTTTGTGACGTTGAACTTTTATTTATCATTCTTTTTTCAGAATGCATTTGTCAAA
>JAMKCH010053349.1:0-37495 GCA_023653785.1 Ophioderma brevispina
GAAATTATACAAAAATGGCACAGACAAAATCTTTACCACCCAAATGGTTTGTTACTAGTCCACACATTATGATTAATTTCAAATTTCATTTAAAAACACAACTCATCAACATTTTGTGGCTCTTCATTTAGGCAAGGGCCATATTCCGGACGCCAACACTGTCTCGGCACTGACGTCGTCTGCTACACCTAGTTTTATTTAGTGGTGTGATTCCTTCCACAACACTGGGTTGACTTGCATAAAGCAGTAAGCACTGGGGAGAAGGTGTGAAAGTTATACAATGTAGTATTGATTGAAACTTCGATGAGTTACCAGCTCAATAATAGGTTAGCTTTTGACATAATTGCCATGATTACAAATGAACGTAGCGATTACGCATTAGTCAATACTTACTTCACCAATCGGATTTGGATGAATAAGCGCAGTCGATTTACATGCCGATAAATATTCATTAAGTTCTTGATGTATCGCATCTATTTGTATAGGTCAAATCGGGGTTATTAACACCGCAGATTTTAAAATAGACAATTGTAGGACCTACTGCCGTTAAAGTTTGCTTGTTTTTTTAACACCATAGAAATAAGATTTCTATTTTAAGGTATAGACTCTGTAGTGAGTGTTAACCTGCTTTTTTCCACGTTCGTAAAGCCACATAACCTGGGAGATTGTGGTAATGAACGTTCTGGCCTTGGTATTATTGCATTACCATGGCAAGTGAACTGTTCAAGCGCTTTCACTTGAGGGGGAAGTAAAAGCATGCGTGCTGGCGTGCATTATTAAATTCTATTGTTTAATAATGCACGGTTGATAATGCACCCCCTGATAATGCACGCATGCATATTCAAATCGGGTCATAACAGCACGAAAGCCGTGTGCCGTATGACCTTTGACATTAAGGGAAAGACGCGCATTGCGCGCGTTCCAAACCCTCGCATTTTAGTGGGAATAGAATTATCCATGTTATTTTCACGTTATGCTATTTAAACCGAACCTTTTTCTTAATTAGTAGACTCATATGTATTTAGTTTTGATATTCTTGTGCAAAACACTCTGAATTTTATTTCTATATAAAAAAATAATACTTTCAAGAACGATTTCAGAGTGAAATCCCGTTGTTTTGTGACACGTTATTTTCAGAAAAAATGGGAAAATGGTGATCTTGATCGAATTTTCAACACAAAAGTATTCCCCATTTTAAAACGTGAGGGTGCCCATTTCTGATATTTGGCACAAATTAAGATGTTATCCATATACTGCTACCCTGAAAGTTTCAATGAACCTAACCCGGTAGACATTTTGCCTCGCGAAACGTTTTATACCTTGGCATCTGGCTTGGCATATGCGCTATCTAGCCAGGCGCTTCTGATCTTGAACTATTTGGATAAGGGCCTATTCTAAAATAATTATAATCTACATTTAAAAAATCAACATGCAATTTATAAGACCTGGGCCGGCTATATATGATAACATCAACACAACTGTATGCTTCGGGAAAAAATAACATGAAAACCATGTGTTATTGTAAAATATGAATGACAATTTTGAAGCGGAAGCCATAAGTGCATGTACACAACTTTTAGAAGGGGCGACGGTCAGTATAGTGGCAGTGACTAGGCCATAACTCAAAATTCAAAAGGATTATTTACTAAAAAATGTTTCGAATGTAACCGATAAGTAGGCCTATATAGGTTGCAGAATATCCCATATTTTTTTCAGATTATTGAAGGAAATTGGTCTAGGCTTTTTTAAAATGAGACAGCCCGTATATCTCTCTAAATTCCTTAGATTTACTTTTAAGTCTAAGCAGACTGATATTAGTGACAAAACTTCTTGAGACTTAAAAACGATTCCTTTAGATTCAAAAATAAATCTTTAAATGGGTTTATTTCCCAAGTGGCCCTAAAACAAGCACCCAATTAATGCAATTTTTTAGTAATTTTTTGGTGAATATTAACACATTCCCCTGTACCACTTTTATTCGGTATTCACTCCCTTAAGTAAATGCAATCAATCACATCACGCATCAATGGAATAGAATTTTGGTGCAAGGTACAGGCAACGTGGCACAGTGTTGAAACCCTTGAAATGTTGATCGAGATCTATGTTTAATCATAATTCTTGCTCTCATGTTTTTTATATCATGCAGGACTAAAAAATGAATCCATTAAACTTGTGGGGCTCCAACTGCATTTCCCATTTTCTTTGCACTTGGATCATTCTAAAAACATGAAAAACACCAGATCCTCGTGAAGACCACTGCTCGGGATTCCTGGACAGTCCCCTATCATGCATATGGCAAATGCGTGATACATTATCTGAATTAGATGCGTTAGTTCTTTGTGGAAAGGCCTTGTAGCTGCTTTTTACGATGTGGTATATGCAGCTTGATGCACCCCACCAGTGTGTATTTCCCCCCCCGCCGCCCCCCCCCCCATGTTACTACTGATGTGCCCATAAGTCGGGTATTTATTTGTTTTAAAAATACGTATGGCATTACATTACATGCATGAAGTATAGATCCTATGCCTATGGCCTGTCCCTCTTGATGTGAGCATTTTAATAAAACACATATAGCACACATGTACACATACGAAGTGCAGCTGGCAAAATTTTTGATCACTGTGACTGTACCACGTAGTCTAGTACGATATTGCTTTCATTTCATGAGTAAACCTGTGATCAAGCCCAGGCTAGGAACTGATTCGGTCTCAATATTGACACTAAAACTTAACGATATACTTTGCAAACTCTAAATCGGCTCAAATTGATCTCACGTATAGATCTTGATGCTTAAACATGCAGCCAAAAAATTCATTTTAAATCGTGAAATTACTCAATAATGGCTCCCATGTATATTGTCAATGCAATGAATCCTGTAGAATCACCACCACTAAATAACTCCCCCATAGACTTGTGTACAAATGACCTCTCACCAAAGCGTCGATTGCCTCGGCTATAAGCGACTGGTTACTTCAAACCTGAATTTGTTTGGAAGATTAGCACCATACCTCTTTCAAACAAATGAAAAAGTCATATGATGACGGCTGATTTTTTAGCTACAGATCATCGAAGATTTGCATGTTTAAACATGGTTTTTTTAAAAAATGGACTTAATTTTCCATTTTCTGCTACCAGATTGAAGTAAAAAATTGAATTATTGGGTTAAAAAAAAAGCAGTTTGTGATGATGTTGTGGTTAGGAATTGTAGGTTGAAAATTTTCAATGGATTTTTTTTTCTGAAAAAAAAATGAATAGCCCCTAGTCTACCCATGTAAAGTTGATACCAACATGTTTTCACATGATGCATTAGGTCCACCTACCCTTTCCCCCCCCATTCTCTTCCCCCCCCCCCCCCCATTCCCCTGTTTGGAGCCATACTCTGAATATATGTGGGATTTGCTTCTCTGCCTGGAAATGTGTTGAGTTTACGGAAGTGACAGTGTTATACTAAAAGGAACGAAAAACAATTTTGAAATTTTGGTCAATTATATGTTTCATTTTAAATTAAAAAAACCCTTCCTCCATCAACATGTGAACTGTAGCAAAACCATGGCAAGGCATAACCTCCATATTGATACAATGCTTGTTTAATCTGTAAAAACCTTGATTGCAATTGTATGCATAAGTGCACTATCATTCCAAGGGGCAAACGTTATTATGACCTTCTAGTTTAACTGTATGATAATATGATCTGACCTTATGCATTCTGGGTATCATGTCTCATACCTACTGCAGAGCTCATCTTTAAAAATTCCGTAGTCAGTTGAAGCTTTTGAACTTTGCCTGGAGTTGAGACTAGTGTAGACAAGCTGCAAGTTTATGATGACGTGTGAGGATGCTAGAACTGTGCTTATTTGATGATAGGACATTTGGAAATCCCCATTTCTAGCATAACTTAAAGGCCAAGTTTCATTTGGCATAAAAAAAATACTAAATTATTGAAATCTCAAAAGATTTCTCATATTCGCATGTGTTGAAATCATCCATTCAGTACTTGGTGGGCCACGCACACTGGGGGGGGTGGGGGGGGGGGTGGGGGGCAATAACTTTGGTTTGGGTAGGGGGTGTGCGGTGTGAACGCCATACTTGGAAGCTTGTGAATTAAAATTTTAGGCAAAAGAAGGGTTTCGGAAGTAATATGACTTTGGAAATTAATATGTGGCTAAATTTTGAGGTTTAGGACTATAGAACTGGCAAAATCGCACGGGGACGACAACACCTCGCCGTAGGACACGGCCGTATGATGTTAAGGCTGACGCTTTTCACACCATGGGTGTTTTGGTGACAGACAGCTAAGAATGTGCAAAAATTAGGGTCTTTGGGTGAGAGGGTATGCCAAAATACCGGTGTGACAGCAACTATAGTCCGGCGGGAGCCATAGTCCGGTCCGGGGCTCCATAGCGATACGGAATAAAGCGTGAAACTTAAATGTTGCGTGAAGAGGCAACAAATTGAGTGCCACATCCCTTATCGTTTGTAGCCGGACTGTGATTACTCCGGACAGAATTACTTCCAAAACACCGGCATTAATTCCGTATTCTTCCGCCACAAACACCGGCATCGTGCTCGCTTAACAATGCATCAGTTAATGCATTGAGGCTTCGCCGATTCATAGGGTGGTGCACAATACTAAATTCTTTCCAAAGTCCAAACTTTCCATAATAGGGATATTTGGTGCAATTGAGGATTTTCAAAATTTCCACCCAAAATGGGGGTCTGGTTTGAAAATTTAAATTTGCAATCTTCTAAAGTCATGAAATAGAGTCTTCTCGTAAAATGTTCCCGTTGTTTTCAAAGGATAGGGGGTCTTGAGTGTAGTGAGATTTGACTTTTGGGTAAAGCTATAGAGTAATTTTACGGTATCATATATTGGAATCTTACGAATATAGGCCCACTGAGCTGCTAGGACCAAAATCACGGTATTTCTTGTTTGGGCCACCCTTGACGTCATTGACCACCTAACTCAGTGACGGAATAAAGCTTGTTAATGCAATAACAGAATAAAGCACAACGTGTATGCTGGTCAACCGTGCACGTCAACAGCGGGCGAAACAAGATTTGCCAAAATCGGGATGTCTCGTTTGGCCACCTTTGACGTCATTTGACCACCTAACTCACTGACGGAATAAACCTTGAACGCAATAACGTAATAAAGCTCACGTCAAGGTATCTTTTCAAACCTTTACGTCACGACCGGCGGGCCGAACAAGATATTGCCAAATCACGATAAAACGCCACTCCTCCCAACATTCATCATTTTCCCTTTTTTAAAATTCGGAAAGAGTGCCATATGTCCGCCCCCCCTCCGAAATTCTGCAGTCCCACGCCTTGACGCAATGACACAGGACATGCAGGATAAGTTGCAGAATTACTCTTGCCCTATGCCCTAGTGTGCCTCAGCTTCAAAGTAATTCGATTTTCGTCCAATTGGCAATTGGCCTGGTTGGTTAATATTAATCTAACTTGCCAAGGCATTTTAATGACTATTTCCCCTTTTCACTACTTTCACTTTTCAAGTTGAGCAGCTACTAAGCAGTTCATTGACAACCACGTTTGACAATCTGAGAATTTGACCCAAAATTATGTTGCTCATGAACATAAGTACAGACCAAGGGTCCTGGAACATACATAAGCTTGGAGAAATATTCTAAGCCAATATGAAATGCACATGCATGCCAGGAGCCTGCGGTATTTGACAAAACAGTTCTCCACACTGCTCCAGGACCACCTTTGCTATATGTTCCTGGAGCATTGGTGGCATTCAAGTATGCTCCAGAGCATATTAGACGGAACATTTTGTCCATTATTTATGCTCCAGAACATTATAGTCGGGAACACAGTGGCGTAGCAGGTGGGGGAAAAGGGGGCCCGACGTGCCCGGGGCCCTCTGAAACTATTTTGAGGCGAAATCGGGATGAAAACTGATATTTACTTACGTTAATCAGCAAATAGCCAGAAGAGCCTCTTTTTTTCGGATTCCTTTTCTTTTGCCTGCGACCCGGGAAATTTTTGGCTTGTTAATCGGACCTTTGTTTGCACCTCTAACTTGGAAATGCCCCCCAGACCACCGTGCTTGGCTACGCGCCTGCGGGGGACAGAACCCTTTAGCGGTGGTGCGCGTCACTTCCCTCTTCCTTTTGCTCCTCTTCTTATTTACTACTTGCGGAAAAACGCACTTCTGGCCTTGAATTGGCCACCAAGAGTGATCTGCCTGTTGCTGGGAGTCACCCGTCCGACCACACGCAATATGCGCTGATAGCTGGCGGCCCCTTTTTAAAATTAAAACCAGGAGGTCCGGGCACATAAAGGGTTTTCTGTCCGGAGTATAATTATGGCCTGACCATATGCCTTTCATGGAGCATAATTTCGGCCAACATCTCAAAGAACCCACTATGCGATAACAGACACCCTGAGTGAAAGGGTCATGTGTGTCCCCTACGTTTTGGTTGTAAAAAAACAAATCTGCGCTTTTCCTATGAGGGTTGCTAGTCAATGCAGAAATTCACAGCTTTCAAGTGACACTATTTTTGCTTTGATCACTGTGACGTAGTACTAATCGTACTAAGCCGTACGTGTACATTCTGTACACGTACGGCTAAGTCGATAGTGATTTCATTCATAAGTAAACCTGTGATCAAGCCTAGGCTAAGGAATGATTCGGGCTCCAATATTGGCACCTAAACCTTACGATATAATTTGCAAACCGCCTTAAATAAAAGCTCGGCTCAAATTTATCTCACATTATGATTGCTGCTTAACATTGGCAGACACATTCAATTTTAATCCGTGAAAATGACTCAATATTGCTCCATGTAGATGTAATGCATGCAAATCTGTAGGAATCACACAAAGACACATCACACACCTCGTAAATACCTGCCCTAACTCCCGCAGTATCGTTTGTACAAAATGACCTCTCACCAAACTTCCGATTGCTCGGCTATAAAGCGAATGGTTACTTCAAAACTGAAATTTTTTATACCCTTTTTAAAAAAAATCTTCACAAAATGAAAAAGTCCCATATGATGAAGGCTGATTTTTTTAGCTACAGAGCATCGAAAGATGTGCCTGTTTTCCAAAACGTTTCACGCCTGGCTGAGTGTTATAGAACTAAAATTGCAGTTCCCCAAACCCTCAGAAATTATACGAAAAAATGGCACAGACAAAATCTTTACGACCCAAATTGTTTGTTTACTGGTCCACAACAACCACATTTATGATTCATTCAAGTTCGATTTAAAAACACAACTCATCAACTTTTGTTGGCTCTCATTTAGCAAGGTGCATATTCAGACGGACGCCACCCTGTCTCGGACACTGGACGGCGTCGTCTCTACCACCTATTTTTTTTAGTGGTGTGATTTCCTGCCACAACCCTGGGTTGACTTGACTTGCATAAAGCAGTAGACTGGGAAGAGGTGTGAAAGTTATAATCCACTGTAGATTGACTTGAAACTTCGCTGAGTTACCAGCTCATAATAGGTTACTTTTTACATAATTGCCATGATTACAAATGAACGTGCGATTTACCCATTAGTCAATACTTACTTCTCCAATCGGATTTGGATGAATCAAAAGCGCAGGTCGATTTACATGCCGATACTTATTCATTAAGTTCTTGATCTATCGCATCTATTTGTTTGGTCAAATCGGGGTTATTAACCTCAATACTTTTAAAATATCCACTTGTTACCTACTCCGTTAAAAGTTTGCTTGTTTTTTTTTAACCCACCTCTGAATATATATTTCTATTTTAATGTATAGAACTCTGTAGTGAGTGTTTTACGGAACGCTGCTTTTTTTTTTTTTTCTTTTCCTTTTTTTTCTTTTTCCCCTTCTCATTTCCCCGTTCGTAAAGCCCATACCCTGGGAGAATTGGTAAATTAACTGTTCTGTGCGGCCTTGGTATTTTGCATTTCATGGCAAGGTGAACTGTTTCCGCGCTTTCCACTTGAATGGGAAGTTAAAGCATGCTTGCTGGGCGTGCCATTAAATTCTATTGTTTATAATGCACGGTTATAAATGCACCCCCTGATAATGCACGCATGCATATTTCAAATCGGGTCTACAAGCACGAAAGCGTGTGCCGTATTACCATTTACCTTATGTGGAAATAATGACGTGATCTCATTTTCTGGCTCTGATTTGTGTTCCATAACCCTCCTCATTTATTTGTTCAGCTCTCATTATCCAGTTATTTTCACGTTATGTGCTATTAAAAAAAAACCGAATCTTTTTCTTATGAGTAGACTCTATGTAGTTTTATGTGTTTTTATATTCTTGTGTGCAAACACTCTTACTTTTATTTCTATATAAAAAAAATATACTTTCAAAGAACGATTTCGAGAGTGGACATCCCGTTGGTTTGTGGACAACACGTTTAGTTTTCAGAACAAACTTGGCACCCCTCTGTTGCTCTTGCTTTGCTCCGCTTTCCCCCCCCTTCCTTTTTCATCCCCCTTTTCCCCCCAGCCTTTTTTCGTTTATTCCCCATCTTCTTAATTCTTTGTTTCCCCCCTTTTGTCTTGTTCTCGCCTCTCTTCTCTCCCCACCCTT
Organism: Ophioderma brevispina; assembly: GCA_023653785.1. Lineage (NCBI taxonomy): Eukaryota > Metazoa > Echinodermata > Ophiuroidea > Amphilepidida > Ophiodermatidae > Ophioderma > Ophioderma brevispina. The sequence continues at coordinate 8,557 of JAMKCH010053349.1, forward strand.
CCGCGTTTTTTCAATGCACCTACCCCCGTTATAACTTTTGGGCCTCGCGACACGTTTTATAACCCTTGGCAATCCTGGCTCTGTCCATATTCGCTATCTCGCCCGGCGCTTCTGATCTTGAACTATTTGTATAGGCCTATTCTAAAATAATTATAATCTACATTTAAAAAATCAACATGCCAATTTATTAAAGACCTGGGCCGGCTCTATATGATAACATCAACACCCACTTTATGCTTCCGCGGAAAAAACACATGAAAACCATGTGTTTTATGTACCATATGAATTTTGAAGCGGAAGCCATGACTTGTCATGTACACAACTGTTTTATAATTGGCTATGTCCACTATAATTTCATTTCTTCTTCTATCTTTTCCATAACGTCAAAATTCAAACAAAAGGATTATTTACACAAAATGTTTCGAATGTAACCGAAAGTAGGCCTATATAGTTTTGGCAGAATTCCCATATTTGTTTTTTTTCAGATTATTGAAGGAAATTGTCTAAAGGGGCTTTTTAAAATTATACAGCCCGTAGACTCTCACTCTAAAATCCTTAGATTTACTTTTAAGTCTAAGCAGTTCCCTAGCACTTTCTTCTCCCTCTCTATCAATTAACTAAGTCCGTGAACCCTGCTGACCGCCGTGGTCAAACTGCGGGCGCATCGTCTGTAGGAACTCTCAGCGCGACAAGTCGTCCGGAGGGTTCTGGAGCCGGAGCGTCGGGAGCTTAAAAACGCTTCCTTTTAGATTCAAAAATAACTCTTAAATGGGTTTATAACATTTTTAATTAAAATCCATTTACATAGGTGTGTTTTTAAATCAATGGGGCGGAACTAATTTAACTATAAGACTTTTAACATTGATTTAGATTTTTAAGCAGTCAAAAAAGTTTTGTCACTACATTCAGTCTCGTTAGACTTACAACATAAATCTTCGGAATTAAGAGAAAAGGGGTAGCTAAATTAAGGTAATGTCACATAGTTCAACAACTTTAAGTACGCCCTAATATAATGGGAAAAATAAGCAAATCTGTTTCACTCCTTTTTTTTATTTTCCTATTCTTTCTATTTTTTCCACCCCTTGCCACCCATCTCTTATCTCTCACCTCATCCCCCCATTTCTCTCATACCCCCGGAGCCCTATCCATCTTGATCTTTTTTTTAGGCCAATACAAGACCCGCATTTCAAGTAGGCATTGCTCTTCATCAATCACATCGGTCACTTTCAATTAAGTTTAACGATAACTTTTCATTTTTCAGTCCTAATCAAAAACTAAAAGTGCAGTTTATGGCTAAAAATCATGACGAATTTTCTTCTTGACTCCCAAACCTCCGATAATTTTTGCGATGCGAGAACCCGTCTTTCTATCTAACATGTCATTGGTATAATTTAACCGAATTCCCTTGACCATGTCCGCTCTATCATTGCTATATTACGAATAGAGTGCAAATGTTGAAAATTAGGCCCTAATTAACAGACTTACAAACACAGATTACAAAAACCTTTTATTAATTCATCCATTTATCCCATATTCCCTATTTTTAAAAAAAAACATGTGCGGGGACATCTTTTTCATGTGCTTTATATAATTTGGTGGCCTGATATAACATCAAATTGCTTTTGCAAGCTAAATAAGAGCATTTATAGGCCTATTTCCTCACGTTGACGTTTAAATAATACTGTAACTGTCACAATTATTGGTTAATTTTTCTCATGATTTAACAAAATCCCATATCCCCCCCAATAAAAAAATGTTTAAATGTATAATACTATTTTATAGTCTGGCAAGGGAATTTGGAAAAACATGTTTTTTATTATAGGCCTATATTCCTTAACGTATTTTTGGTAACACGGGGGGGTCTTTCAAAACATGCTCAAATTGAATATTCATTAGGCAGGAACAAATGTCAAAAATGAGAATTAACAATATTAAAATTTGTATGTTTTTTAATTTAATCAAATAAGGCCTATAGACCTATGACTAAGACTCAGATAAAAAAACAAACAAAAAAAAAAAAACAAAAACAACAAAACTATTTTTAATGACTAACTAACCGTAACCTTACAGGCCTATATGCACTAAGCTATAGACGGTATAATTTGCCCACAAAAAACTCGGAAAAAGCGAAACCTTTTAAAGATTTGAACTATATAGGGGGCCTAGCAGAATCTTATTTTAAAGAGAACCTTTTTTAAAATTTTCACTAAACCCCATAAATGCTGAATTTTGAAGCGAATAGATCACACCGGATAAGTTAACCAATTCATAATTCCACGTTTTGTGCGTAATATCAAAACTACTTTGCGTGTTTTAGGCAGTGCTCGCGAAGCGCATGACAATTTAGTGTTTGACGCACACATCTTTGCGACAAAAAGCATTTCGCGCACGAATGGTTATTGTACGCGATAAACGCTGCAGACGTGTTTTTTTTTTACAGACTTTCGAATCAGTTTTACAATGTCAGGAGTGATGAAAGCATGGTCATTTTCCCTTGTCCAATTATTCTTTTTCTGAAAAGTGCCCACTTTGGGATTTATTTCTGTTTTATATGGAGAGAAGCCTTTATTTTTTGAGATTCTATCAATTTTTGCACGTAAGCGGTAGACATTTGCCTCGCGAAACGTAGCATGTACACAACTCAAAGATTGTCAAAAATGATCACGTCTCAAACTTCATCACCAACCTATTTCAAAAAGTAATGCTAGCGTTCAAATTGAATACCTTGTAAATTCCTAATCATCATAATATGGATCTTGTGTAGTTTTTCTAGATAAAGTTCAACATAAAAAGTGTAAATATTTGTGATTAAAAAGGGTCCATGGACAGGCTTTTAAACACTTATAATCCCAAATACCACACCAAAAAATGGTTTTTCATTCATAGTCCATGTATTGGTATCAATGTACAAGCTGCATGAGGCAGTTAATGAGAAACGTAATCTTTTTGATTAAAAGCGGGCATAATATCATGTGTTTTTGGACAAGCGTTCAAAGGAAATTTCCAAAATGAAGTGATTATCGCCTGGCAAGCGTGACCCATAAGTGACGTCCGAGTAACGAATAAAACGCATACGCGTCATTATCGTCCCTCGTGGAACTGACGTGCGCGTGGCCCCGTTTTCCTTGCATACTTACACAGTTGACTTCTCGCGTATATGCGTCCGTACTGTTTTGTTATCATAGGCATAATTTTTCTTGAATTGGGTGCCTTAAAAATTACGATAATGTGCTGTACTGTCGACGGCTGCACCAGCGGCGACGTACCACAGGATAATCGACGAATAGCTTTATTCAGTTCCCAGACAAAGAAACCGACAAGGAGAGATATCGGGAGTGTGCGGTGCGCGGTTAGCCCACTTTGTGAGCTTTGTTTACAACTTGTTACTCTGACGTCAATAACGGGGCAAATCCACCTCCAAGCATCTTCTTGATACGCGTTCGCTAAACAGTAGAAGGCTCTGTCAGTTTGGGTATATTTTATCCTTGAATTTAACACTTCCCGATGTTCACTTAAAAAATCGTGTTGCGATATTATCAGATACTGTTGAGATACTAAAATGTAAGAATTACGAATTCTACTCAGCCGTGTCCATGGACCTTTAAACTCGAGTTCGAAACCACGGGAAGTTATCATCGTTTCGACCCCAAAAGTGCGGAGTCAAAATACAAAGTCCCTATCCCTTAAAAATCTGCGCGTAAGCACGTTAGCACAGTGGTTTTCCTGCCATGATATTAAATAAGCAGAGGATGCCGTACGCCCCGCTTGAAGAAATAGGCGGCCACCGTAAACCGTGTTTTGAAAATGAATTTACTTTCATTACTGCCTGCATTCGAAACGCGTACGCGTACACGCATGCGCCGTAACCTGTTGGCCTGGAAACGGTCCATCGTTCTATGCAATGCGTGAATATATGAATATATTTGTACACCACGCTCTGTAATCAGGGATATATGAAATAATTGGGTACACCACTCTATGGACATAAGTACTCGACTGCGGGAAAGATGGTTACGGCTTTTGTGCTAGCGTTTGCTATCTAAGTGTTATAATGAAATCTGGTTGTTTCCTGCTGATAATGCACGCATTCAAATTCAATTTTGTGGTAGCGTGCATTTCGCGAATATCATTTTACGCGAAAACAAAGGAAACCACTCGCAAATAATGCTCTAGTGGTTATGTAGCGATTCACAAAAAAACCGCGTACCGCTCCAGTCTAAATTCTAAACGGGAAATAAATTCGCAATGGCTCCAATAAACGGAGCTAACGGGGAATTATAAAAACCGGACGTAGCCGATGTCAAATTGACATGGGGGTCACAAAATAAAAACCGAACGGAAGCCTGTTTTTTAATTCAGTCGCACATAGAACCGACATACGATCGTTCACTGACGCATGAAGGAGTAAACCGCAGAACCGAGCTGGTTTTGGGACCCCGGATCTAAAATAGCTCTAGCTAGGATTTCACGTAGGACAATCCATTTGGGGTCAAAAATTACTGTTGCTCCTGTAGTTAAACGTTTTCGCTGCGAATAATTCAGATTCAGAAAGGCCTTGAACAAGGCTATTATTTGTAGATTATCCCAACACCTCCCCATACGGTTGACCACATAAAACACTTTGATTGACCATGCTTGTACAGAACTATATGCCACTTGCGCAAAGACGTCTCGCTCTGCTCCACCGCACGCAGTTCGAGGGTGTTTAGGACTTGGCATCCCTTCGGCTAGACACTTGAAATGCGAGTGCTAAACCCAAACGACTTGTTCTTCACGCCACTTCGTATACTTTAAATCGCCCCGAACCAATACCGCGTCTGTTTGTGGGTATTTATAGAACACTTGCCACACGCGAGTGCGTACTCTAAAACACTGCGAACTTGCGTGTGATCAAAAACACTTGCAAACTCGCGTACTAACCCTAAAACACTGCGAACGCGGAGCGTGTACCCGGGAGTATTCCATCCCAAAAACCACTTGCAAAGAGCGCATGCGTGTACCCTAGAACATTGCAAAAACGCACAGCCGCTACATAGACACTTGCAAATATGCATGCTTACCCTATGAACTAGAAACACTTGAAACAGGAGATTAGCGAGAGCTCAACTTTTACTTTTATAGATGTTGTGGCGCATCCTCCCCAGGGGCGCATGGGCATGATGGTTATAGACATGTGCAAATCCTATGTATGGATATCTCATCAATAGGAAAATTCTAAATTCTTGGGTTGTTTGTTGAAAGCATGGCTGAATGGTTTCACTGTACGGGTACATGTATTGAACTGTTTTATGATCAAATGATTTTGTCTTATGTCCTGTGCTTGGAAATGATTGTTGTTGAGAAGGATTCTGGTGGTAGAGGATGCAATTACCCATAGAGGAATTCATCCTCATCACCTCTGATTTTGATGTTTTCATCACTGATAATATTTGGCTTAGTTATCGCCAGCTTTCACACCACCCTTGGTACGGTATCACAATACTTTTTCTTCTTGTACGGTGTATTTGTATTGCTACGGTCCGGATCCGGTGTAGAAGTAAATCATAGTCCGGCAGGTATCATAGTCCCGGGCTCCATGACGATAACGGAATAAAGCGTGAACTAATGTTGCTTGAATAGTCACCTAAATCGATTGCCCGATTGTTCACCATTGTTCCTGGACTTTGAGCCCGGACTATATCTCCTTCCATACCGGCCTATAACACGTATTTTTCAAAATAAAAAAAACATAAAATAAATCTCATTATTATTCAAGTGGCCTAAATTATTAATTCAAAGGTAAGCTGAAAGAAATACTGCGCCCTTTGTGGGTGTCGAACCACCATCACAGGGAAATCCTTAAGATCACGAGTCCACAGGGCCGTACGCAAGGATTTATTTGGGGGGGGGGGGGGGGGGTGGTGTGGTGTGGGTTCGAACTTACTTACTTCGACAAAGTGGACCTTTTTTTTTTCCGAAAAAGTGACCTTTTTGCTAAAAGTGGACCTAACCACCCCCTCTAAAAACGTCCTTTTAGGACATTTTGAACCTTTAATCACAAAAATGGACTTTCTTGTCAAAATTTCTCTAAACTTTTTGGCCTTTTTATCAAAAAAATCAGCAAACGTGGACTTTTTATTTTTACCCTTTTTGATTCGGGGGGGTGGGGGCCCCCCCCCCCCCCCCCTGTGCGTAGGGCCTGGATTCAGTACTTAAAGCGACTGCGCCACGGGAGATTTTAAAAAACGGCCCCAAAAGTTTTCAAATTTCACTTTTGCGTAGCCGAATAATGATCGATTTTTAAAAATCTAAACATTGCTCCAAATGGGGGGTCAATTTGGTATCAATTTGAAGAGAAAAAATTGGTTGGGTGACGTTTCCCGAGCGTCCGAATGCTTCCGAAGACGGATTCCACGACGAAGAAAGAACGTGTCGACAAAACATGTGATCTAACACGTGATGCTGTCTACGTTTCAATCGTGACGTCACGGTCATTTAATAAATCCAATAAAATTCACAGTTTTGGTTGGCTAGGATGTAAACTATCGTTTCGTAAATGTTTTCAGCGTGTTTCCAACCCTGTTGAAACCATCCTAAGGCGTTCCAATGCGATACAATTTCAAAAATGTTTTTCTAACCTCCTAGATACCTGGGGCATTTTAGGTCATTACCCTGGTATTTTTCTGCGAAAGTAATTAAAGGGATTTATTGGTATGATCTATCGGCACATATAATGATTATCTCCTAAATATGACGTCGCCATAATGGTTTTCATGGTCACTTGGAGTTGCTAGAAGTACACCATTTTCATGCTTAACTTATTCGAGCAGTAGACGATTTAACGAAGCCCCGCCATGTTAATTTTTTACGCTATCGTTTTGGCACAAGCCAATGTTTAGTCTTTCCCACCAATATGAAGATGATCGTGTCCTAGTCCAGTTTCTGGCCTGTTATGAAGACACCACTTTTACCTTTTAACATTGAAATTAAAAACACAAGCTTTAATTTTACACGTTTTGCCTTTAAAATATATAAATTTTCTCAAAATGGCATATATTTTGTGCCTATTTTTTATAAAATGAGTCCTGGATTCTGTCAAATATAGTTTTTAAAATAAAATTTAGGAAACTCTTCATCATCAAGAAGCGCTCCTCCGGTAACATTAAATGTGCGTAGATTGCCCTGAAAAACCGCGCATTAGTTGGTTTCGAACACTGACTCTATACAATGGATTGGAAACCTGTGCTTCGTAATTGAGGCACTGACGGCCATATTGGTCATCCAAAGAGAGCCCAAGCAGGTGGTTAAGAGCCGGTCATTTATACAAAATTTGTTCCCATTGAAATGTGGATAAGCAACATAACAGACTACAGAATCAAGCCAATTCAGTGAGCTCATTGTATTTGCGCGTATGGGATGGCATGTCTCTAAAACGTGCACCCCGGATACAACTTCTGTTAAACAGGTGTCTCTGGAATGATATTGTGTTCGGTAGACAAATATGTCCGCCAATCTAATATACAATTACTGTTGTGTAGCCATTCCATTGTATAGAGATCAGTGGTTACAGTGCGACTGCGATAAAACTATAAATATTACGCGACCCCTTTTAAAATGTCCACGTTTTCATGGGCTGTTAGTGTTTAGGCCAACTAAAACCTTTGTTTATCACAAAATGATATCTAAAACACCCCTCTTTACATTTTTCTCAAATCACTGAGGTTTTAAGAAGTGTAGTTTTTTTGCAATAAAAAATTCTAAACGAACTTCGCTCCTATCCTTTGTGTGCTCAACGAAGTTCACAAGGATGAGGCTTGTGGCAAACTTGCTGAAGTCACGTGATATATTTTCGCTGGCTTATGTTTCGGTATTGCATGCGGCGTTGTAAATATACCACAGGAAATAAACATGGTAGCTACCATGATTGCTGTACAGTTGTGTACATTTGTCGGAATAAATCTTGGATTTTTTTCGCAAGGAATACTCCAATGGCCATGAAAACCATCTGGTACGTTTTATTTAGGGATCTTTCATTATATATGTGCCGATAAATTCATACCAATAAACCACTTTAAGAGTGTTCCGTCAAAGCCCTAGTCGTGTGCTGCGTCACCTACGGTGGTTCCGGTGTGGCAGGAGATATGGTCCGCCGGTCCGGGAACAATGGTGAACAATAGGGCAATCGATTCAGTTGACTCTTCACGCAACATTAGGTTCACGCTTTATTCCGTTGTCGTCTATGGAGCCCGGACTATGATACCTGCCGGACTATGATTACTTTCACACCGGGAACATCGCGTCTAGAAAGAAAAAAATAAATCTAAAAAAAAGGGAGAATATAAACCTAGGAAAAAATAAGTCTAAAAAAAGTCCGGGAAAAATCTATAAAAAAATTAAATTAGAAAATGTTGTTATGGATCGATGGTACACCGTACTGAGCTGGCACGGTTTCATTTAAAACATATTCATGTTAGCCCCCCGGAGCTAGCAGACATTTGTAACACATCTCAAGTACAAAAGGTTTGAGTGATTAAATATGTAGACAGACTGACAGAGATCCCTGAAACATAATTCTTAAAGGTGGTTGTTCCGATTTATGTCTATTGTGTTCTCTACTTGATATGAGAGCCCGGCACTTGCACATACACCCCATCAAGTACCGTGGGAAACAAACTTGCGGTTTTGATGGTAGACGCAATAATGCATATGTTGCAAAGCCCTATCCAATACTGTGCTAATAAAGTGGTTAACCACTAAAACGGCGGTTTTTTGTTTATATCTTAGGATTGAAATGGATTCGAGGGCTCAAATTTCAGGACGACAATGAGAAAAATACGGCCTTTCATCTGAAAAAAAAAAAAAAAAAAAAAAAAAAAAAAAAAAAAAAAAAAAAAAAAAAAAAAAAAAAAAAAAAAAAAAAAAAAAAAAAAAAAAAAAAAAAAAAAAAAAAAAAAAAAAAAAAAAAAAAAAAAAAAAAAAAAAAAAAAGTTTGTACAGGGGTCCAATTTTTAAATTGATCCAATCGTACTGAAAAGTATACCATGTTATTTGTCTAACCACAAGGATTCAGGAAAGGTATAGTTTGTGCTATCTACAACGTAAATTTTAAGAGTTATAGACTAAAAACAGCAAAAATCAATAAAAAGGGTCAATTTCAGTTGTACAGGGGTCAAATTTTTAAGTTGCTCCGATTTGGATAAAAAATGGTGCAACTTGTTGGTGGAGCTCAAGGATCAAAATAAGGAATAGTTTTGAGTGTCTCAAATGCTTGCTTAAAAAAGTGTGGGGGGAAAGAAGGTCAAGCCCCCTTCTGTTCCCCCTAAATCGGTAACTAAGTATTTTAAAAGACATATCACCATAAAGGCCAATATTAACACTATCCTAAAACTTTTTCAGTAATATACTAACCTTTCTGTGGTTCGGTCGTATTCCTTACTGTGAATAAAAATAAGATATTAAAATCAGTTTTAAAATATGTTGGATGGATGTTGTTTACATAATTTATGGGATATCCTATTTTCCTTTTTTGAGTATTAATGGGCTTTGGCTTAAAACACTTCGAGATCAAAGTACTTTACTCTACTGTATATTCTTGAATATGACACAACATTTGACGAATATTCATTTCTTTGCACGCAGAAAAAATAACATTATTTAACTTCATTTAGGTAAAAAAATTACTAAAATCAGCTTAAACTTCCTACTTTATTAATATGGAGGTCTAGTATGATTTTCCTTTTTATTTATTTATTTCTTTTTTTTTTACATTTTTGTGTAATTGTTTTTTCTGTGTCATGTGTGTATGTTTTTTCACATCCGGGTCGCACAAAAACGTAAACGTATATGATCTAAGGCTTTTATGTAATTGTAAGTTTATCTTTTGCGGTCATTTTTGCGAAAGCAATTGGAGGTACCACCTGCAGGGAGCTCAGAGTGTCCCGTCAAAGTCAAAATGTGTTGGGGGGGTGCCACCTTCCTATACTTTACTGTGTAAAATGCAAAAAAGGTACTTTTTACGTATGATGCTATTGTAAGCAAATACTGAGAATATTTGTATTTTTTTCTTATTTTTAGACTAATGTGTATGCTTTCTTTGCAACATTGCCAAATAAATACAAATTAGCTTGCATGAATGGCAAAAATGGTCGAAAATCCCTTGATTTTGGAGATTGCTTACAAATAATGTTATAAATAAGCTCTCAGTTATGACGTCACTATGACGTCATATTGTTAAAACTTGATACTTGTACTTTTTTTGAAGAAAGGACATATATGTAGCTACACACTGATGCCAAACAAAATGATGTTTTCCCTAAATAACGAAAAAATCAGGGGGTGGTAATCACGACCCCACCACCCCCACTGGTTATGAATTGAATGTAGTAGAAAACCCCTTGGTTGGACGAGGGTTAATTCTATTGGTGGTGCTAACTACGACCACCATCATATAGGCCTGCGTGCACTAAGTCCAGTAAGTCGGTGTTTATCTCGCGCGATATTGCGACTTCCAAATCCAGGTATATTCACTACACGTGATTCGTAAGCATTATTTACTACGCCAAAAATGAAACACTAAGTTTGTCTTACCTAGAAAATGTTAATTTTAGTCACATAAATAAACTAATTCGCATATATTACTCATAGATGTGCATTTTATTCGTTCAAAATAATATAAAAATGAGTAGGTTTCAATGTGTTAATATTGTTGATATTACTTAAATATTTGTGAACCAATGAAAGTAAATTTTATTCACGTGAAAATTAACAATGGCATAATTTATTCAAATTAAATCAATTCAAGTAAACACAAATGTAGAACCAACAAGTACAAATATTAAGATGACAATATTGTATGAAGATCAAAATTTTGTAAAAGTAAGTTTCATTATATTGGTTGTATATTTAAATTTGCATTATACACTGACCTATTATTAATAGTCTTGCAAATCTACAGTGAATATAATTAGATATAATCAAGTGAATTTCAATAAAATAATTAAGTTTGTGATACACTAAAAGATCAGTGATTGTGACACAAAAATGAATAATCTCAACATTCATAAATAATTAATAAAGGCTCAAATTGTCAAAAATACGTTTATATGAGTAATGTTAACAACTCAAACTTGGGAATATAAAGTGGTGGTAAAATGAGCAGAAAAAGTCTTATTTTACACCTTGTTGCTGTAAATTAATTGATTGTTAATGTTGTAGTGTCTCTCTTACCATGCTTTTCTAAAATACTAGAAAGACTTGTATTTGATAGATGTATTGACTATATAAACACTCATGAAATCCTTAATGACAGGCAATTTGTTTTCGATCAAATCATTCTAACTACATGGCTATTATTGAATTGGTGGATAAAATTAATACTGCAGTTGAAAAGAATGAAACGACCATTGGTATATTCTTAGATTTATCAAAAGCATTCGATACCATCGATCACAATATACTTCTTCATAAATGAGAACATTATGGATTTCGTGGTATTGTACTAGAGTGGTTTAGAAATTACTTAAGTAATAGAAAACAACACGTTTCTTATAATTCGTACGACTCAGAACTTAAGGATATTGTTTGCGGTGTTCCGCAAGGGTCGATATTGAGTCCACTTCTTTTTATATTGTATATTAATGATATAACCAATACTTCTCAAGTTCTTGAGTTTGTTTTATTTGCTGATGATACTACTATTCTCTACTCGCACGGAAATATCGATAGCAAACTAAATGTAATGAATGCTAAATTAAGTAAGCAATTGGTTCAAAGATAACATATTATCAGTTAACGCTAGCAAAACAAATTTCATGATATTTGGTACGCCTCACATGACTTCAGTTAAAGTAAAACCAGATTTGAATGTCAACTTAGATATTACAATATTGGAAAGAGTGAAATATACCAAATTTCTAGGTGTCTTATGAAACCTTACCTGGAAACCTCATATCGATTGGGTTTCTAAAACATTGTCGAGAAATATTGGAATCATAAACAAACTAAAACATGTTATCCCGGATCGTGTATTACATACTCTCGATTGTTCTTTATTTTGCCTTATCTCAATTATGGAATACTCATATGGGGAGTACATATGGTGTCTACTTAAATAAACTTTGCAAGCTTCAAAAATGGGCAATACGAACAATTTCTAAAAGCCATTACAGAAGTCATTCCCAACCTTTATTCGCAAAATACAAAATACTTAGTTTTGAAGACATGTACTCTCTCGAACTAGGTGTGTTCATGTACATATATTCAAGAAGTGAATTACCTAATACATTTAATAACTACTTTATAAAACGCTCTAACATCCTTGACTATCAGACAAGATATGTAAATGATCTCAATTTAACCAAGAAAATAACTTTTTCTGATCAATGCATTCGGACAAACGGCCACATTCTTTGGAATTCATTAGAGAATAAAATAAAACAATCCAAGTCCGAAAAATACTTCTGCACTTTTCCTCCATGTTGTTGTTTCTGTCATGTATATAAATTGCTTTTTAATGTTATTGATGTATTGTATATATGTATATGGAAATAATAAATTGATTGATATTGCTTGATATGTTTAACCATTCAGATAATTTAAAGTTCTAACAACAACACAAACACAGGCAGTTTTTAAGCAGTTCTCACACATTTCCACCTTAATAACATTACTCACTAAAATAACTTTACACCAAGTATATTTTAGTTAAAATGATTATTTGTGAACACCTAATTCAATTACTCTGTTTTTACTCCTTGTGGACAGTATGCCGCGACGTCTTGGCGCACTGATTCATGCCAGGGGTGGCCACACTCGATATTAGTGTCGACTGATTGACATAAAATTTAAAACACAGTTGAAAGTCTCCTCAAACGCATGAGATGGAAAGTACTTTTCTTCCTGAAGAAAGACGACACCGACGACGAGGGGGACCGGCATTATGGACTTAAGAGCCGCCGGTGCCCCCCCCCCCTCCCCCCACAAATTACGGAATTGAAGCAAAGAAGAAATATGTATAACCTCATCGACAGACAGCATAAGATTTCGACCTACCAGCGATGAGTTCCAGAACCAAATGAAGAAGGACATCAAGTACATAAAGACCTCCGACACAATGTACATCCCCGCCGACAAAATGCAACCAAGACCTACCAAATCGCGGACACGAAGAACTTAGCACCGCAGGCAGAATGGACACCGTGGCAAAAAGACAAGCATTCATTACGCTAAAAGACCACAAAGAGAACTTCGCCAACAATCTATCATGCAGACTCATAAACCCGGCCAAAAGTGAAATCGGATTCATCAGTAAATCTATCCTCGACAGAATCAACCAGAGCATCAGATCCGCAACTTCAGTCAACCAGTAGCTCAACTCGACCTCAGTTATAGAATGGTTCCACAAAATTGACGACAAGGACAAGCACACCTTCATCAGCTTTGACATCATCAACTTTTAACCATCTCAAGAAACACACGCACATCTCCAGGCAGGACATCTACATCATCCTACATTCCAAAAAGTCGCTCCTGTTTGACGGAGGCAAACCTTGGAAGAAAAAGAGAGATAATTACCTGTGTCACCAAAAGAGAAATAATGACCTGTGTCGGAAACAAGAGAGAAATAATGGCCTGTGACACGACCTGTTCGACGTCACCATGGGCAGCTACGACGGCGCTGAAGTTTGTGATCTCATCGGGTTGTACATCCACAACATCCTGTCCAAGAAGTTTGACAAGGGGAAAATAGGACTCTACGGAGACGACGGCTCAGCAGCTCTGCACCGCATCCGACAGAATCAGGAAGGATATCATCAAGGCATTTAAAGACCTCGACCTCGACATCACCATCGACTGCAACCTGAAAGTCACCAACTTCTTCGACATCACGCTCAACTTGGACAACGGCAAATACTACCCATACCGTAAGTCCAACGACCGACCTGTCTACATCCACACGCTCTCCAACCACCCGCCGAATATCGTCAAGAACCTACCAGCCGGCAGCCTCCGGATTTCTGATATTTCATACGATAAAGATACCTTTGTCAACGCTTCAGGATTTTACAACGACGATCATTCCTCAAGCTCATCGACAGGCATTTCCCAGCCGGATCTAAACTCAACAAGACATTCAACAGGAACACCGTCAAGATCAGCTACAGCTGCATGCCCAACGTCGCCAGCATAATCAAAGTCCACAACAAGAAGATCGCCGCAAAAGACAATCAACCCACACAAGTGGGGATGCAACTGCCGCAACAAGGACCTGTGCCCACTAAAAATGTAACTGTTTGAAGCCCAACATCGTCTACAGTGCCGAAGTCAAAGTAGCCAACGAGGACACGGCTGAGTAGACTTTTCTTAATTTCTTACATTTTCGTACCTCAACAGTATCCTGATCACATCGCAACACAGATTTTTAAAAGTAAACATCGGAAAAGTGTTAAATTTCAAGGACAAAAATACCCCACGGACAGGCCCTTCTGCTGTTTTCGCGAACGCGTCTCAAGATGCTGGAGTTGGATTTGACCCCGTTAATGACGTCAGAGTAGCAAGTTGTAAACAAAGCTCACACGTGGGCTAACCGCACACATCGTCGCGTGCACAGTGCCGTGCATAACAGCAGGACCAATAGGACATCGACACCATGCGTTACTTCATGACACATTGCTTGACGACGAAAAAATAGCCGTCAACAATACAGCATATTATTATCGTAATTTTAAGGCACCAAATCAAGAAAAATTATGCCATACAACACATACCACCCATACCGCGAGAAGTCAACTGTGTACGTATACATGCAAGAAAACTGGGCCACGCGCGAGCGTGTTATTGTTATAGGGTTCCACGCGTGACGACCAGGACGCGTATTTGCTACTCTGACGTCACTTCAGGGGTCACGCTGCCAGCGCGATAATCACTTTCGTTTTGGAATTTCCTAAAGCTTGTCTGAAACACATGATATTATGCCCAATTTTTATCAAATCTACGGTTTTTCAATTACTGCTTCATGCAGATTTTACATTGATACCAATACATACCAGGGGCGGATTTAGAGGGGGCGCACCCGGCGCGCGCCCCCTCTATTTTTTGCAGAGTACAGGGCGCCGGGCGCCGCATAGAGTGCCGGGCGCACTGTAGAGCTATAAAAATGGCTTTTTTAAGCACAGGGCGCCCTGTAGATCTCTGAGAATGACAGTACAGGGTGTCAGGCGCCGTGTAGCTTTGTGTGGGCGCCCAACAGACGCAGTATACCCCCCCCCCCCGACTGGGGACAAAATGAAAAAAATATGGGTCGACCGGCAAGCTTCTAAGAGATTTTGGCCCGAAATTATGCTCCAGGACCAGCTGCTCCAGAAGAAATATTCTAAGTCAAATACTGCTCCAGGAGCATATTTGCCATATGCTCCTGGACCATTTGCGTATTCAAATATGCTCCTGGAGCATATTTGACTTAGAATATTTTTCCAGATTATTTATGCTCCAGGACCATATGCTCCAGGACCAGCTACTCCAGGACCATATGCTCCAGGAGCATATGGTCCTGGAGCAGTTGGTCCTGGAGCATAATTTCGGGCCAAAATCTCTTAGAAGCGACCGGCAAGCGCAGCGAGCCGGAAAAAATTGGCGCCCCCTCTATTGAAAAATCCTGGATCCGCCCCTGCATACTGTGAATAAAGCCATTTTTGGTGGTATTATAAGTATGTTTAAAGCATGTCCATGGACCTTTAACCAAACTTCGGACTGACGGAACCACCTTTCAAGACTAGATTCAACAACCACAAGACATCCTTCAGAAATTAAAAGCACCAGAACAGAACACAACTCTCCAAGTACGTGTGGCAGCTTAACACTTAAGGAGGCTAGGACACGTTAGCTCCGCGCACTAGATCTGGCACTGTTCCAAGTTGGATTTTCCAATAAAATGCTTGCGGGCGTTCTGAGTGTGACTCGCGCGTAAAATCAGCAGCTGCGCCGTGCATGCGTCTATATTCGCAACTAAAACTATGGAAGCGCGCGAGATGCCTGAACGTGACGGTCAGCCTAAAAATGTTAAATGCCAAGAAACTCCACCACCCTCTCAGGAAAAAAAACGGAGGAAAATCACACAAAAGAACTCTGGATGAATAATGGTCATTGGTGAATGAGGTTTTATATTTCCCCATGAGGCTAGCGAACGTACAGGTTTGACAATGTACTTGTTTTAGTTTGAAAAAAGACGACTTTAATTGTAGGAATAGAATCCAATATTTGTTTTATTGTTTTCTATGCCCTGTTTATTCTAATTATAATAGGCCTACTCGTGTGTCACAACCACCCCCTCAAATTGACCAAAGATAGAATTTTCTAAATTACCTTTTAAAAAAGCCGAGATTCTTATATTATCTGATCTCATGGTCTAAGTATATATGTGTGCCGAATTTTACGTGCGAAATTGACCTGGAAGAATTTTCTGATTTCCGTTTACGGATATAGATGACAACACAGTGATGGCCTATGGGGCACCGTCTGGATCAACTTTAAATTTGGAAATAACCTTTTCTCGAGGATGAACTATAAACAAAATGAAGGTGTAAGGATCATGAAATGCACTTTTAAAGTTTGAAAGTGCAACCCACAATGTAAAAACCGCTATAGCGCTATTAAAACACGGCGGGAAATCGACGAGTGTGGATGGAGAAGTGAATGTGTAGAAAAGGGCGATGCATAATTCCGTTCTTGAGGTCCCCTTTTGTAAAATGTTTACGAAGTTAAATTTTAGCCAAATTTTAGTTCTTGCGCCTGCAAATCTTTCGAAATTTCACTGAGTTCCAAAGGGCCTATGAAAATGATGAAATCAGGTTCCATGTCCCCAAGTTCGGAATTCGGGGCCGCACCTCTCTACCTGAAAAAGTTACCCCTTCCCCTCAGCACTATATCTGTCCTCCCCTTCATCACCACTAAATTCCAAAGACTAAGGTAAAGTTTCAGAGACTAATAATACGGGAATAAACATTGAATTTCAAGCATTTTTACAAGTTTTGTTCTTCCTAATATAACCTAATATAACTAGTTTGGAATTGAGAGAGTTGCACTCTTTTGCTCTCAAAAAATAACGCGTCGGTGCAATTTGCAGTAAATGACAACGACTTTATAGTATTGTGTTGGCGGAATTGCCAGTAAAATACTCCGAAAGTTCCACAAACTCAGTATTTTAACGGTGTGCAGCATATTGTTTTACGTGTATTTTGTTCAATGCTCCCAATTTTCCCCAGATTTTCAGAAGTACATCTCATTATAAAGGCAAACTATAGGAATAAATAGGATATTGGTCTTATGAAATGCGTGATCGATACGCGCGAGAGTATTAGAAGCGTTGATATCGCGTAACCTATGTTGCGTGTGACGCCTCTGATTGTCGCATAGACAGTTTTCTCACAATTTTGAACACTAAAAAACGTGCTATTTGTTACATTATTGAGAAAAGTAGGTCGGTGACCCCATCTTTTTTCTTTCTTAATCGAAAGCTTCTAGTAGTGCGCAACTTTTATTAAAATTCCATCAAAAAATTTCGAGCAGAATTGTTTTTATGATTAAAAGTGTCTGTCGTAAAAATCAAATTTCCATAGGTTTGTGTACTAATTTTTGATCAAAATGGCAAAAAATAGGGATTTTGAATCAATATTATATGAAAAACGAGGTCGGTGACCCCATTTTTTTATTTTAGATTGTTGGTTACCATCGATGGAAGTTTGTTCATACCGAGTTTCAATGAATAATTTCGGACAGATCCTAGCCCCCTTAAGTGACCAAGGGGGTTCCTATGGACCCCAAAATTTGTTTTCGCGCTGGCCGCTTTACGCGTGGGATTTTTTCGCCGAATTTTTTTGCAATTGTCTGACTTTTAAATACGCTTCTTCATACCAAAAAAAAGTCGCTAACGAGTTAATTAGTGGGGGTCCCATGGACCCCCCCCCTGGTCACTAACGTAAGTCATCTGAGAATATTTTTAAAAATTGAAGAACCATAGCCATTTTAATAGCCATACTGATATATAATTATCACTAACAATAAAAAATAATTAACCCTTTATATGCTGAAAACAAATGATTTTATTGAAAACGTTGCTATTAAAACGTTACTGTACAAACTCTATGGGAAAATGACGTGTATTTTGCAACACCCGTAAAAAGTACAAGATTGTCTAAAACTGCAAGTTTTGTGTTAAATATAATGAACTTTGGTTCTTCTAGAGTAGATATCAACATAAAATAAGTTTTCAAAAAGTTTGATGTAAGTGTGGGGCTTATTTAAATTTTCTGTCTTTTAGCCCAATTTTCGCGTGCTTTGCCCCCAATTTGCAGCCCAAATAATAAATTTCATTTTTATTGCTGATTTAGTGTTGACTTATGACCCTTTACATGGGGTTTAAATTCCATGCAAAAATTCCGTCAGGAAAGTGGTTCCTTAGTGTGGGGTCCCATGGACACCCCCCCCCTTGGGCACTAACGGGAGTCAAAACCCCTTGGTCACTTAAGTGTTAAGAAAAACAACCAATCCTACGATATCACATGGTCAATCGTATCCAGCGCCCGACCGTACACCAGCGGAAGCAAGAAATGCCTCTGCCTCACCGAGAAGCAGACCATCATCAATCCCGACAAACGCAGACTACTGAACAAGCGACCCGAACTAATTTCCAAGTGCCGCCACGAGAACAAATTCTACTTAGCAAATCACTCCAGGATCACCTACTGTCCATACAACTAGCTTAGACCCTCGATTTTTAATTAATATAAGAGAAGGTAGAGGTGTCGGGAAAAAATCGTGAAAGAAAAGTCACGAAATTACCCAACAGGATTTTTAAATTTCAAAACATATGAAGGGAATTTTACCTACAAATCTATTGAAATTTGACCCTTTTCCCCTAAAAGTTTCAAATGATCTGTCCAACGTCTGGTACCATTAACAAATGACGTGTGAGCTGGTCTTTGGTATTACACATATGAGGTAGGAAGGGACTATCGATGTAGCGATACCCACTGCGATCAATATCGACGGACCAGAAGACCTTGGTCGGGACACTGACTTGTACATATTAGTCGTGTTCACACGGTCGGACTTAAGTCACTTAATACCGGTGTGAAAGCAGATATAGTCCGGTGGGAGCCATAGTCCGGGCTCCATAGACGATAACGGAATAAACTAATGTTGCGTAAAGAGTCAACTGAATCGATTGCCCTATTGTTCACCATTGTTCCCGGACTATGAGTACGCCGGACAATGGTTACTTCTACACCGGTACTAACTCTGGTCGGTATTTACGTCGGGCTTAAAGTTGCCGTGTGGACGCGCACTGATCGGATCTAAATCCTGTCGGTATTACTATCGGACTTACATTTGGTCGTGTGGACGCGCATCTAACGGTATTACGCTTGTTCGGCTTGGTATTCATCTTTATCTCAAACCTCAAAAAGCGTTTGCAAACAATGCAGAATAAAATGATTAGGTTTATTTTAGGAATGGGTAATCGTTCACATATTGGGCAAGAAGTATTCAACAAGATCGGTATGCTCTCAGTTTGTGATCTTTGTTGCCCAACTCAAGTTAAATCATGTTTTTAAAATTGTGCTCGGTATCTGTCCTGATTATCTTGCGGCTCATTTTACCCGTATTTCCACAATCAGTGATCACTATACTAGGAATAGCATTTACAATTTTGTCACTCCAAGGACCAGGGGCAATGCAAGTTTTACTTTTTTCAATACTGCTATCCATCACTGGAATCTGTTGCCTAACAGTATTAAGCAGATTAATGATTTGAGGTTGTTTAAAGATAGTGTCAAAAAGCACCTTGCAAATAAGGCTAAATTATGTGAACAAGATCCATTTGTATATGGAAAACAGGGTTTCTACAGGTAGTTCGTGCATTGTGCTTATATTAACTTTTCAGTTTGATTGCTTTTCTTTTGGTATGTTTGTGGGGCATCTTTTATAATTTGCAGGTTGGAGTGACAGGTTGGTGAAATGGGAGGGTGAGTGGGTGGGGTGTTGAGTGGAGCTGCGAGTGAGTGAGGGAGTGAGTGATTGAGTGAGTGAGTGATGTGAGTGAGTGAGAGTGAGGGACGGAGTGATGAGTGGAGGGATGGGAGGGAGTGAGTGAGTGAGTGAGTGGAAAGTGAGTGGTGGGAGTGGGTGAGTGAGTGAGTGAGTGAGTGATGAGTGCGTGAGGAGTGAGGAGTGAGTGGTGAGTGAGTTGAAAGTGAGTGAAGAGTGAGTGAGAAAAGTGAGTGAGTGATTTGTGATAGGGAACGTGGGTGAGAGTGAAAGCACTATTGTAGTGCTGATGTGCAATGATTTTTATAATTAGGTGGTGTATATTTTTGGATGTTATAATTTATATTTTATACATTGTAAATTTATATATTTTTTGTCTTCTGTCTGCATAAGGACCCCAATGGAATTAAAGGCTGACTCAGAGATTTTAGAAATATAATTTTTTTTGTGTAGCAATTAAAAATAATCATATAGAACTAAAGATAGGCACCTAAAATGCTCATTTCCAAAGTTAGAGATGAATCGGATTTTTCGTTTTCATGCAGTAAACATTTATGCACAGTATAACAGTGCCATAGGATACCGTGTATAACAAAAATTATGGATCCGGAATTTTATAACATAATTGTGATTTTCTATATGGACTTCGATTTGAGCTTAGTTATTTCACACAGTGATTAGTATATGGACAAGCATTAAGTATATGCAAAAAACACGATTTGATTGAAAATTGAGTGCGCCCTCATCGGGAAATCTCTGAGTCAGCCTTTAAGCTTTTGTTTATAATACAAAGGCTTTTTGGGTTATCCTTAGTACTCAATTTCCGGTTGTATATCAATGCTCCATTCTTGCCGATTTAATTCTGATCTAATGTTTTACAATGATTTATATGTATATATATTTGCTTTTAATGTCATGTGTGCAATATTATGTTGTATCTCTTGATGAGTACTGAATAAAATGAAATGAAATAGCGCTTAGATCCGACATAACTTTAAGTCCGATAAGCTTATTACCGGTGTAGAAGAAATTATCGTCCGAGGTACTCATAGTCCGGGAACAATGGTGAACAATAGGGCAATCGATTCAGTTGACTCTTCTCACAAAATTAGTTTCAGGTCTTATTCCGTTATCGTCTATGGAGCCCCGGACTATGGCTCCTGCCGGACTATATCTGCTTTCACACCGGTACTAGCTGACCGTTAGTGCTCCATGGGAACTAGCATCGGAGTTATATACTTTCACACAAAGAAGGTTAGAATAATGATTAAAATATGAAAGAAACTTGTGAAAACATCGTTACTTATCGAAATCTGTTTTATTCATGCACAGGAACCTAAACACCGTTGAAAAAACTCTCACAATGACCATTTAAATGGTAATTAATGGCAAAATCAATTCATTTTGGTGAAAATTATATTTTCTCTGTGACAACCAATACAAAAGTAATGTCCGTCCGTGATGAAAAAGTGTCCGTCTGTCATGATTTTCAATTTCAATTTTGGTGAAGATAGATTTAATTGATTTAAGTTTAAACTTTCATTCACACGTAGTGCAGGTCAACGATTGCTCAGCGTGTTTTTTTCTTCTAATTTCTGACCTGCTAAGGAATAAAACCACTTTGTACATTATTTTTGCATCAAAATGCTAACAACCGTGTGACAGAACTATTTCTGTAGAAATATTTTCTAATAGTTTTTGGGTTTCCTAGAATAATGTTCAAGCTATAATATTAAACAAAACCTTACACAATTTGAAAGTAAAAAAACTAAGACCAAATTAATTATAGTGAAAAAAGTCCATCTGTGATGTAGTTTTTTAACACCTCCGTTACAAAAATGGCCTTATCCAAAGGTCTCCACCACTTGCAACTTTTTTAAACCATGGTCCAAGTAACTTGAGATATTAGGGATAATCCTTAAAGTGATTTCAACACAAAATCTGAAAATTAAATCTTCACCTTGATGCTAAACCTAAACCGATCAGGGTTAAACTTGCTCGAAGAGGACGAGGTCAAGAAGCCTGTTTTTGGTTGTACATTCGAACCATATGCAGAATAGATCGAGCTGGCTTTCCCCATCTCGCTAAACGCGTAACTAGACCTCTAGTCCAGTGTGTGATCAAGTACCTTAGATTTCTCCCTTTGCAGTTTGACGGGCAAAGTTTAATTTTCCCCCGAATCCGTGGCGTAATCCAGGATTTTGGAAACATAAGTGGATTGTGTGAAACGTTTAATTGGTACTATCGCGTCGCTTGCGGCTGACTTATTTCTTTGAGTCGCAACATGAAACGGTGTCAGCCTCTTCATGCTTGTAAATCATAACATCACAACACCGGCTTCTCCCTGGCGCTCCCTCCTCCTCCCTTTTCCCTTGGCCCCCTTCTCTCCCTTGTCCTTCAAAATTTCCTCCCGCCATGTTATTTCCAGGTCCGTGAGCCGCCCATTGCCCATCCCGACCTAACGCCACGGCTTTCCGCGTGCTTTTAAACTTCAGAAAAGACGAAATGGCCACCGTTAGTTCCGATTGAACGCGTCCACACGTACTTACTAGTACCGGTGATAACTTTATGACGGTACACCCTGCCTTCTTCGGCATAAATCGTCGGACTTAAGCCTATAGGTATGTCCGATAGAGTTAACCCCTACGTGGGTCCAACACGGCAAATATATATCCAACACTAAAACCGATCAATTTAGAGGTTTTCCTGTAATGAAGTTGACTTATTCTCGACCGCATGTGGAATCCGATTACAATAGGTACATAGACGTGAGGGAGATCAAGCTATTTGTTTTTTAATTCCATCGACATAAGTCTGATTAAGCTAATACCGGTAATAACTACACTAATGTCCATCCTTATCATCAATTCAATCATTCCTTTATTTGTCCCTCCACATTAATTTACATAGAAATTGGACAATATTATAGATACAATATAATATGGAATTTACAAATGCTACAAGCATGAATGCTGTACAAAATAAACTCGTACTGGACGAGTTCGCGCTGCCATCTTCTCTTAAGAGGACATAATACAAAGGACTGTATTGTAATTTGTATTGTACTTGGCAAGTTTGAAGCGACATCTTTTAAGAGGACCATAATACAAAGAAGGTATTGGTATTTGTATTTCTTGCAAAAGTTTGAAGAGACATATTTTGGCCGGAATAAAATAGACGCTATTTATACTTACAATCTTGTTCATGATATCGATCAATGTCCTTTACTGTCAAGAGCGATGCAACTTTTTGGTTATTCCATTGACATAATAGAGAGAAGGACAACCAACGCGGAAACCACCAATTACCTAATCGATTACCCATTCATCTCGACAACAGCTAGGCACTCGACTCAATGTTTCCCGTAACCACCGTAGGTGGGTAGCTCACGACTAGGGCTTTTGCGGAACTTTTTCAATAAGTTTCGTAGTGAAAGACAATGTAACAACTAAAACGCCCCAAATATCTATGATTTAGCCAACATTTTAAACATTGTAATCGCATGGAACCCTTTGAATGGTTGCACAGGTTGGAACGCTGAAAACATACAAAACAGCATATGTCTGAGCCAAAAAGTGAAGTTTTAACTGATTATATTTAATGCCCCGTTACGTCCACGATAAGCTCAGAGGGGGGAAGGATGAGCATCGGAGGGGGAGGACAAATGATCACATGACTAAGCCGTCTTCGGAAGCATTCGGAATCTCGGAAACGTCACCCAACAATCTTTTCTCTTCAAATTTGATACCAAATTTGACCGATTTGAGTCATTGTTAGATTTTTACAATCGATTATTATTACCGCTCGCAAAAGTGTACATTTGACTTTTTTGGGTTTTTTTAAATTAGATACTTTTAACCATTAGATTTCAACACCCCACAACAGACATCCTGTTGGTGTATTGGATAGATTCTCCCTCGGGACCATGCGACCAGGTCGATCACCGCACGGGGCGTAATGATTTATTTTGTCTTCCTCTTTCTCTTCCTATAATTAAAAATTTTAGGCACTAATGGTACTCAAAGTAACTAATTAGATTTCTTTCATTTTTTTTCCATGAGTCGCGAAAAATACGTGTTCTAGGCGGGATCGGACCGTATCAAATGATACACTCGTACAAGACGAAAAAGTTAGTGTGAAAATACCGTAACCAAAGGTTGGTGAAAGCTGGCGATACACATAAGCCAATATTATCATGATGATGGATGATGAAAACATCCGCAAAATCATTAGTGAGAGGATGCATTCCATTCCCCGTATCGGTAATGCATCCTCTCACACCAGAATCTTTCATCAACACAATCATTCTCCAAGCACAGGAGCATAACGCACATTATGTGCCACACATCAAAACAGTTTCAAGACATGATTTACCAGTACATTGAAATCCGTTCAGCATGCCTTCAACAGACACCCCAAGGGCCCGGGCCTTGGAAGTTATTTGGAATTTTTGGACATTTTGATGAGAAATTCCAGCATTAATGATTGGCACATGTCTATACCCATCATGCTCGCCCCCCCTCCCCATGCGCCCCGGGGATTGCGCACAACATCTATAATGTACAGTGTCCCCTTCATCATTCTGGCCAGACGCAACCACATGGCATCTAGGCCTACTCTATTTCTCGAAACTCTGGAGGTGGTATTCCTGTGCATACACCGAGAACCGTTTGTGATCTATATGTATACCGTGTGTCCCCACAACAAACGCAACCTTGGTGTAGGATCCAATAAGTTTTTGACAAAGCACGTGACTGGTTATTCGTTGTTGTGGAGGTAAGGTGGGGAATGTTCTAATTTTCTGAAAAGTTCATAAATGCAGAGTCCATATTTTTTAAGAATATTACCCCACCAACAAGTACCCGCAGACAACCCATTTTTACAAAAATGAGGAACTGGTTACCCACAAAACTGGCAATGAAGAACAGAATGGCAAATAACATATTGATTGCAATCAACATTTACTACTTGCCCAAATTTCTTGCAGAAGAAACGACTTCTACTTACTCTGGGTCAAATGACTGCATTTACACAATTATTATTTACTGATAATAATAAAACATTAATTTTGGTTAAAAATATGTTTCAAGAAGTATAAAACTATGACTAGTCATAGACAAACTTCCACATTACATACAATGAATACATGCGCTGCTGCAACTTGCGTGTTTTGAAAATAATGTTCCATTCTCAACTTTATGATGTAAAACTAATGTTTTCAACACAAAACTCAATAACAATACAAGTATAATTTATTCTGTCCATTAAATTTTGGGTCCAAGAATAACTCTTTGTGGTGGCCGCCACAAAATGATGATGCATGATTAGCTCTAATCCAAATGCAGTCTTATTTGGAGAATACGAAGAGTTTGTTGATCATGAATTTAATTCGAAAATCTTTAAAGCTTTTTAAGTGTGTTAAAATGCTTGTTTTTTATCTTGTTATTACCAATGGAAACATTCATATGCCTAATATTTGTTTTCAGCACACCTGTCCTTTTAAACAGGGGGGGAATGGTGGACGGGGGGTTGGGACTTAGAAGATTCATAGTGGTTGGTTCTGGGCGCAAATCGTACAGTGCCGTATTTGTGTAATACGCCTTCATTTGGTTAAAGGTTCCTTCCGGCATGTTACTTGATTTCTGGGGTCATATCTTAAGAAATATTAACTTCTACCTTTCTGAACTTTTTCCAGGTAATGAGCTAACAGGTCCATCTTATGTTACAACAACAAAATAAGGTAAGGAGTCACGTGCTTTTGTTCAAAACGTATGGCGCCTCCACCAAGTGTTGCGTTGTTTTTGGGACACACACGGGAAATCTCTTTGCCGCTGGTCGTGCTTGCTACGGGAAAATCTGTCACAAAACTTTGAATTTGACCGGGATGTTGTGGACCCCTGACCTGTTAGGGGTTTTTTGGAAGGCCCAGTAACATTCATTTCCAATCTTTTATTTGTTGGCAAGTGGGGGTTGTCACAAATAGAGAGAATTTTTGTTCAGAAAATACGAAAACCCCATCACAATCCGTAAATTTTCCCCTTTGTGGAGCCTACGACTGTAGAAAATACTTGCATTTTGAGTGTTTTTGTGACCTGTATTGTTAAAAATCTGTGAAATAAATTATTAAATATTCCGATAACTTTCCGACTCTTGAGAAACTGTGTTATTAAAGTTCAATGTACCTATACCAAAATAGAACTTCTGAACTGGTGCCCAAGCGCGCACATACGTGTAATTCTACCACGAAAACCCACCAATGTAAATTTTTAACTTCCGGGTTTTCTGTGAAATTTCTTTATCCTTGTGGCTGTTTTGATAGCCGATACCATGTCGAACCTTTCAATATCTGTTGTCAATCATGAATTATAGTGTGATGAGTCAGACTTTTTATACCTGATTAAATGTATAAAACTAAAGTGATTACCCTCGTCTTCCGAAGGAGGGGGGTTGGTTGTTACCACCATATAGAGACCCGCCGCTCTCTTCTATCTTTTCGCCCTACTAAAACCCCCATTTTTCCGGTGGCAAATGAGTTAATTAATTGCCATTGAAACATTATGTTCCGTTTTTCATCCCATTCAACCACATCATTCATCACACCCCCCCCCCCTCCCCCATCAAAAAACACTACAAACAGGGGTTAGCAAAGGTAAAGGTTATCCCAACGTGGTGGATAGATTGTGGCCCGCCCCCCCCCCCCCTTTCGGAGGGAAATCCCAATAACCACTTAAAACGCCTGTACTTCACAGGAATACACATAATTTGATTTTTAGTTGCCTGATACCGGGTTGTTCCTCTTTCCTTCCTTACTCCAAAACGAGTACTTCAACAAACTAACATTATTTCATAAGGACGGCATAACGTCTCTACCTGATGGAAAATGTTTAAGTGTTACTATATTATTTATTTGCCACTAAATTTGCAAAATATCTTCCTATATGCAGTATTTTCATATTTTATTACCTTATGACGCCATAGTGAGGTCATCAAAATCCGATTCATCTCTAACTTTGGAATTGAGCATTTTAGATGAGTATCTTAAGTTCTAGTTGACTCTTTATTTACAACACAACAATATATATTTCGAAATCTCTGAATCTTCTACTTTGAACCTGTTAAACCTAAGGTCGAAACCTAGACAAACTATACCCAAGCCCGTAATCAGCGGGCGAGGGGGCAGACGCCCCAATCTTAAAAGCCCCCCCCCCAAAAAAAAAATGAAAAGGGCTAAAAAAGGCAACAAATATGGTTTTATGTGTTTTTTGGTCGAAAAAAGGTTAACATTTCGGTAGAAAGTACCACTCTTGCCAAATTCGCCCCCGGCGAATCTGAGGGTAAAAAGTCACCCCCTAAGCAAATCATGGTTACCGGCCTGACTCTACCAATTTTAATCATTATAACGAGACCAATGTATTGGTGTACATTTGACTTCATTTCAAATTTACCTTTTGCTAACCTCCCCCTCCCCCATTTTACAATATTCCCCACATTTCCAAGCACTCTTCAAACTATAGAAAACATCTTCAAACCTTCTCCCCAAAACAGTATATGATCACATTTTCTAAACGTATTTTTGTATTTCACTACAGTTTTCATATTTTTTCATACCTATGTTGTCGTAGAATAGATTTTCTCCCATGTTTTCTTGCGCTTGGCTGAAATTGCAAAAATTGGTTTAAAAATCCTTCCCAGTATGCCCCGCGCCACTTTCCGAAGAGCGCTTTCCCTCGTGCAGAGAGGGCAATTATCGCATTACCTTAAAGCCGGAAATTGTATTGAAAGGATTTATAACAAAGGCGGCAACGTGATAGGGTCTTTGAAACCCATGTGTTGTTTTGCCTTCTCTCCTCTATTAGTCCAAAGAGGTCTTATAGATAGAGAGTGCCAAAACGTTACGTAATCTTTTAGAAATTCACCGGCTCGCTCGCCTTTTTGGCCGCCACAAGAAAAACCTAGAGTCAACAAAAGAAAGCCACTGGCTGCCTCCGCTTCTTCCATATGCTGTGGGTGCCGCTTTGCATATACTAAGCGGGAATTGATACAAATTAATGTCCTGTGTTCGAGTGGCCAGGTTTAAATATGGTACCTGGATCATTGTGCTCAGATCCTCTTTTTTCCCCTTCATATGCAATGCGCGCTTAGGTAAAAGATGTTTCCTTGAGCGGTTTTAATTTAAATCAAGACGACTGATGTGTCATTTCAGTTGTTGTGTGGCCATGGGTAGGACAAAATTTAACCACCCAATAGCACCCAACAATCCAACACTGATATTTTGGGCGGATTGTTTTGTATCGAATTGACATTATGTGTGTATACAAGCACCCAAACTGATATTTATTCCGTGCAATATTCAAATGTTCAGCGCCCCAGCACGGACGATCTTGGTTTTGAATGCGTTTCATTCAATCATGTTCATCATCATCACCCCCTTGATTAGGTCCATGTTTACGAACCCACTTTCTTTTCAATCCAATTTACAAATGAAGAGCGCGCCGCTCAATACTCTCATTACTGAATGGTGACGTCATATTTTGTGAATACATCGTTGGGGGATTTGGTGGAATTCCTCATGTAATGTTCATGACGTTCGAACGACTTTTTAGACCCTCAGCTGTCAAATTATATGCGCCATGACTAATGGGAAAATCCGGTATGGTCTCGGCAATCGGAAGCTGAAAACAGAATTCAAATAAGACTTGCGCTTTTTGAGTGTTTGTGTTGTTTTATGTTTGTAACGTTGCGCCATTCAATCCCGGAAATTGAGGGTTTGAAAAAGTACTCCTAAATAATCGTAGATTATGCCGCGATATAATGTTACTAGTGAGATGTCCTATTTGTGTCGATCATTCTGAACCCACAGTGGTCACATTGTCAAGGGTGACATCACTTTACAGTGCCTGTTCCGATCGTATTTTGGGAC